>CM042435.1:1002500-1032500 GCA_023631565.1 Gymnocephalus cernua
GGCAGCTCGGAGTCTGACCCGGCAGCTGTGCAGCAGAGCCGGGAGGAGCTGCACCGTGGACCCGGGGCTGGAGGAACAGTTCGTGTTTGTGGACTGTTCAGGTGAGGAAACCCACCAGACTCCATGTAAATAATCAGGACTTTTATCATCGTAAAAAAGAAACTAAATAAAACTACCAAAACTACCGTCTTGGTTCATCTTTCCACTGTTCCAACAATCACCACTCTGGTCTGGTTGGAATAAACCCTTAATTCACCCATTTACATGTGGAGATATGCTGGATCTATACACGCTTAAAGTAGTGATTATTTACATGGAGTCTGGCTCTATACACGCTAAAAGTAGTGATTATTTACATGGAGTCTGGCTCTATACACGCTAAAAGTAGTGATTATTTACATGGAGTCTGACTCTATACACGCTAAAAGTCCTGATTATTTACATGGAGTCTGGCTCTATACACGCTAAAAGTAGTGATTATTTACATGGAGTCTGGCTCTATACACGCTAAAAGTAGTGATTATTTACATGGAGTCTGACTCTATACACGCTAAAAGTCCTGATTATTTACATGGAGTCTGGCTCTATACACACTAAAAGTAGTGATTATTTACATGGAGTCTGGCTCTATACACGCTAAAAGTAGTGATTATTTACATGGAGTCTGGCTCTATACACGCTAAAAGTAGTGATTATTTACATGGAGTCTGACTCTATACACGCTAAAAGTCCTGATTATTTACATGGAGTCTGGCTCTATACACACTAAAAGTAGTGATTATTTACATGGAGTCTGGCTCCATACACGCTAAAAGTAGTGATTATTTACATGGAGTCTGGCTCTATACACGCTAAAAGTAGTGATTATTTACATGGAGTCTGGCTCCATACACACTAAAAGTAGTGATTATTTACATGGAGTCTGGCTCCATACACGCTAAAAGTAGTGATTATTTACATGGAGTCTGGCTCCATACACGCTAAAAGTAGTGATTATTTACATGGAGTCTGGCTCCATACACGCTAAAAGTAGTGATTATTTACATGGAGTCTGGCTCCATACACGCTAAAAGTAGTGATTATTTACATGGAGTCTGGCTCCATACACGCTAAAAGTAGTGATTATTTACCTGGAGTCTGGCTCCATACACGCTAAAAGTAGTGATTATTTACATGGAGTCTGACTCTATACACGTTAAAAGTAGTGATTATTTACATGGAGTCTGACTCTATACACGCTAAAAGTCCTGATTATTTACAAGGAGTCTGGCTCTATACACGCTAAAAGTCCTGATTATTTACATGGAGTCTGGCTCTATACACGCTAAAAGTCCTGATTATTTACAAGGAGTCTGGCTCTATACACGCTAAAAGTCCTGATTATTTACAAGGAGTCTGGCTCTATACACGCTAAAAGTAGTAATTATTTACATGGAGTCTGACTCTATACACGCTAAAAGTAGTGATTATTTACATGGAGTCTGGCTCTATACACGCTAAAAGTCCTGATTATTTACATGGAGTCTGGCTATATACACGCTAAAAGTCCTGATTATTTACATGGAGTCTGGCTCTATACACGCTAAAAGTCCTGATTATTTACATGGAGTCTGGCTATATACACGCTAAAAGTCCTGATTATTTACATGGAGTCTGGCTCTATACACGCTAAAAGTCCTGATTATTTACATGGAGTCTGGCTCTATACACGCTAAAAGTCCTGATTATTTACATGGAGTCTGGCTCTATAACATAACGTGCAGGGGCTCAAAACATGAACTGAGTCTGACATCAGGGCGTTCATCAGGCAACAGGAAGTTAAAAATGAAGATAGATTTATGTGTGTGTGTGTGTGTGTTTTCAAGATTCAAGATTATTGTCATTCCAAAAAACACTTCAGGAAGTGCAGTGTAGAATGAAATTATGTTGACAGAATGCAATTATAAATAATGTTAAAATATGTTATATAAATAAGATAGCTAGCATTTTTTTTAAATATGAGGGATGTAGAAATACACATGTGTATACGCATATCCCACACATACCCATACATATATCATATGCACAAATACTGTATATCCCACACTGTCTCAGGAACCACAGACGTACTCGTCAGGCTGCGATACGGCCTGCCTGATGGCAGGAGAGAGATTTTTTGTGCCCTTGAAAAGTTGCGTTACTGCGCAATGTGAGTCGAGTGGTCACTTTGCGACAAGTAGCCTACAAGATGCTAACGGCGTGCTAAAACATTTTTGAAATGACTGCTGGCTACAAGTTAGCAATCAAACGTAAAGGCTGTCGCTTGAATGGCGTTTTGAGCTAACGTTAGCAATCAAACACAACACAGGCTGTCACTTGAATGGCGTTTTGAGCTAACGTTAGCAATCAAACACAACACAGGCTGTCACTTGAATGGCGTTTTGAGCTAACGTTAGCAATCAAACACAACACAGGCTGTCACTTGAATGGCGTTTTGAGCTAACATTAGCAACTTGAATGGCGTTTTGAGCTAACATTAGCAACTTGAATGGCGTTTTGAGCTAACATTAGCAACTTGAATGGCGTTTTGAGCTAAGGCTAGCAATCAGACACAACAAAGGCTGTCACTTAAATGGCCTTTTGAACTAATGTTAGCAATCAAACACAACAAAGGCTGCCACTTGAATGGCATTTTGAGCTAACGTTAGCAACTTGATTGGCATTTTGAGCTAACGTTAGCAATAAAACAATCATAGGTAGCTACAGCGTTTTTGAAATGACTTCATATTCTGTTATTGTTTGTAAAGAGAAAAGTTTATTTTATGGATTTCACAAATTTCAGTAAGACACGTTATGCCATAAACGGTTTAAATCTGAGCATGAGCAACTCAAATCGCCACTCGACTCCCATCGCGCAGTGACAGCCGCGTTTTTTGGCCAGGTTCTCAACAGGTGGCAGCGTTACCCCAACGGTCCAGCTGACCTCACCACCCTCCTCAGGGCCCTTTTCTCTGAGGCGCTGCTGCTCTCATGTCAGAGGAGATGTTGCTATTTAGCACACTGGCAGTAGTTCCCCTGTAGAAGGTGGTGAGGACTGTTGGGTTGGAATGGCCTTTTCAGTCTCCTTGAGAAGTGCAGGTGTTGGTTAGCTTTTTTGATGAGGGAAGACGTATGCAGGGACCAGGTCAGGTGGTTAGACATATGACACGTAAATGGACTGTATTCATAAATTTGTAAATGGACTGTTGACTTGTTTGTGTCTGTGTGTTTCCTCTCAGATCCGGAGGAGGAGCGGCGTCAGGAGGACGGAGACGGCGTCCATCAGCTGAGCGTCTCTGCGTCCCCTCCTCCTCCTCAGACTCAACTGCGGTCTCTGGAGCGCCAGCTGCAGGTGTTGAGGGGCGTGGCCCAGCAGGGGGCGGAGCCTGACTCTCTCATCCAGTTCCACGACGTCGACTTCCCGCTGGACCAGAGCGTCCTCGCCTCAACCAAGAAGAAGAAGAAGAAGACGGCGGCAGGTAGGGCTCTGAGATTTAGGGAGGGAGGTAATTAGGGAGGGAGGTAGCTGTTTTTTTTAACGTTTCTGGATACATACAGTGACATATAGTATATAGTATTTTATATATATATAAATGGTCCGTTATCGGCGTTAACGTGCTGCGTTAATGTGAGACTCATATCGGGCGATAAAATAAATATCTCCGTTAATCTATTCTCAAAGTTGTGTTGGGAGCTGGTTAGGGCTGTCAAAATTGCTCAAAAATTACGTTTGAATATTCCCACTAAAAAAACACATAATATTCGAACTATTCGAACATCTGGTTGCGCATGCACATTTTGTCAATGACGCGCATTACGTCAATAACAGGACACATTAATACAAAGAGACATAACTACTTGTATAGGTAGTCTATTTAAGTTTAAACATATTTGACAACGTATTACCTACACAAGACCGCAGACCTCATGCTCGCTCACTCAAGCACTTTCTCTCTCTCGCCCTCACGCTCTCTACCAAATGCTGCGCCCATAACGGTTTAAAATGAACAACAATAAACACATTTTGAGTGGTGATCAAGAGTTTTGTGCAGGTCGCGACTATTGTCCCAAATATAGCAGGCTTAATTCAGTGATTGAAACAAATATTATTAACATGAATTGAAGTTTCACAGTAGCCTCTATAGAGCCGCCATAACGCTCCGAGCGAGCTGTGCTGTGGTAACCACGGAGCTTTTCCTTGACATGAAACGGTAAATAACCAAACCAGTGGAAGCATTTAACCTTATTCATGCATATGGCTTACCTTAAGCTCTTTTGCTTTTAGCACATTGTTAAGCATTTCCCAGTCATCATTACTCCAGTGCGCCTGCCTCATCCACGACCCTGATCGGTCCTTGTCCTTACACACGAACCAAAGGAATTTCTCCGTTATGGCCTCTTGTCGTGTTGCAGACGAGAGCTTGTGGCAGGCGGTGCAAAATACGTGTCAACGTGACTGTTTAGCTGGAGTTCCACACATTATGCCATGCTCATGTGGGTGCACATTTTCGAGATGTGACCTCATGTTGCTAGTGGTCGAATGGTATGCTAACTGTATTTTACAGAGCTTGCATACAACTTTATCTCGCGCCTCAACTATTTTACCTCCTACCGACCAAAATCCAAAGTTCTTCCAGACATGGCTTTTTAGATTTTAGGTTAAAATCGCTTTCTCTGATGCCGTCGAGTTGGGCTCTGCACTTTCTGCCATCTTCCATGCAAGACAAGTCAACTTTCAGCAGTGACGCTGTGCCAGACTGTGACCTGTCCCTGAACCCTCAGGCGCGCTAGCCAGACAGCCTCTGCTACCGCAAGCGTTTTTTCCCACATTTTTTTTAAATTCGAATATTAATTTTCACCTTCGAACTTCGTTTTTTAAAAACTATTCGAATATATATTCAAATTTAGAATATTCGTTGACAGCCCTAGAGCTGGTCTCTAGGCGACTACGCAGCTATGATGACTTTCACCTTGATATTTCAGCGCGGATGTTTACAGCCTGCTGACTGTAAAACAGTTCAAAATGAATGTTTAACTGAATAAACAGTCAGTAACAGTGTTTCCCACATAGACTAATGTGCGGCGGTGCGCCTCACAATCAACATCGCCCGCCACACTTACGTGGCGCATTTTTTTTAACGCTATTTAAAACATGCAGCGTATTCGTTCAGCAGCATATTTCCTTCCCTGCTCTCCTCCGTCTCTCTGCCACTTGTGTCTGCCAGTGTGTTAATGTCAGAGTCCCGACCGACTCTCAGCAAACCAGCGATTTCTCCGCTTTAGAAAGTTAACTAGTCGCAAATTTGCGGTAAAATATATACTCTCCCTGTATCCTGTACACATACACACACTGTTCTACTCTTCTCCCTGTATCCTGTACACATACACACACTGTTCTACTCTTCTCCCTGTATCCTGTACACATACACACACTGTTCTACTCTTCTCCCTGTATCCTGTACACATACACACACTGTTCTACTCTTCTCCCTGTATCCTGTACACCTACACACACTGTTCGTTCTACTCTTCTCCCTGTATCCTGTACACATACACACACTGTTCTACTCTTCTCCCTGTCGGCAGGAAAAGGCGAGCATAAAGTCTTCGGCACGCCGGACGTGGATGAGCCGGTCAGCGACACCTGCTGCTCGGGCTGCGGCGCCCTGCTGCACTGCACCGCCGCCAGCGTCCCCGGGTACCTGCCCAGCGAGAAGTTCAAGGCACTGCGACAGGAAGAGCGTCTGAGCGGCGCCACGTGTCAGCGCTGCCACCTGCTGACGCATCACCACAAGGCGCTGAGTCTGCAGATGTCTGCAGACCAATACCGCGCCGTGGTGCAGAGGCTCCGCCCCCTTAAAGGTTATCTGCATATACACGTATACACACATACATATACACACACATGTGTGTACACATATATACACACACACACACACACACACACACACACACACACACACACACATGACCTGTCTGTCTCTCTAACCTGTCTGTCTCTAACCTGTCTGTCTCTCTAACTTGTCTGTCTCTCTAACCTGTCTGTCTCTCTAACCTGTCTGTCTCTAACCTGTCTGTCTCTCTAACCTGTCTGTCTCTCTAACCTGTCTGTCTCTCTAACCTGTCTGTCTCTAACCTGTCTGTCTCTAATCTGTCTGTCTCTTACCTGTCTGTCTCTAACCTGTCTGTCTCTAACCTGTCTGTCTCTCTAACCTGTCTGTCTCTCTAACCTGTCTGTCTCTCTAACCTGTCTGTCTCTAACCTGTCTGTCTCTAATCTGTCTGTCTCTTACCTGTCTGTCTCTAACCTGTCTGTCTCTAACCTGTCTGTCTCTAATCTGTCTGTCTCTTACCTGTCTGTCTCTTACCTGTCTGTCTCTAACCTGTCTGTCTTTAACCTGTCTGTCTCTAATCTGTCTGTCTCTAATCTGTCTGTCTCTAATCTGTCTGTCTCTAACCTGTCTGTCTGTCTCTAACCTGTCTGTCTCTAATCTATAGCTCTGGTCTTGCTGGTCGTGGACCTGCTGGACGTCCCTGACTCCATCGTCCCCCGTCTGCCCGACTTGATCGGCACCAACAAACACGTCGTCGTCCTCGGCAACAAGGTCGACCTCCTGCCGGCGGACTCGCCCAACTACCTGCAGCGAATCAAGCGCCAGCTGTCTCAGTACTGCGAGGACGCCGGCTTCGGCAGCCAGGTGACGGACGTGCACCTGATCAGCGCTAAGACGGGCTACGGCGTGGAGGCTTTGATCTCCAGCCTGCAGCGGTCCTGGAAGTACAAAGGAGACGTGTACCTGGTTGGCAGCGCCAACGCCGGGAAGTCCACGCTCTTCAACACGCTGCTGGAGTCCGACTACTGCAAGTCCAAAGCCTCCGACCTCATCCACAAGGCCACCATATCGCCCTGGCCCGGTGAGTTCTGCTACTTTAACGTGTGTTAAATAAAGTCTGGTGAGGAGACCAAACTCCATTCATAATTCTGTCACTTTAACGTGCGTTAAAGTCTGGTGAGCAGACCAAACTCCATTCATAATTCTGTCACTTTAACGTGTGTTAAAGTCTAGTGAATAGACCAAACTCCATTCATAATTCTGTCACTTTAATATGTGTTAAATAAAGTCTGGTGAGCAGACCAAACTCCATTCATAATTCTGTCACTTTAACGTGTGTTAAAGTCTAGTGAATAGACCAAACTCCATTCATAATTCTGTCACTTTAATGTGTAAAGTGCCAGAAACATGAATGGAGTCTGGTTCCCAGTTCTGTGATTTTAATGTGTACACCAAACTCCATTTAACTTATTAATTTCGGTTACTGTTTGTTTAGACATCATGCTTTAGTGTCCACTATATTATGATATATATTAAATGTGTCTGTCAGCTCCAATGAGAACGCACTGTGCTTTGATTGGTCCTCATGTGTTTGTTCTTTTCTGCCACCGTGGTGCGTTCAGGGACGACTCTGGACCTGCTGAAGTTTCCCATCATCAACCCGACTCCGTACAGGATGTTCAGACGCCAGGAGCGCCTGAACGAGGCGGAGAGACAGACGGAGGGAGAGATGGCCCAGGAAGAACTGGAGAGACTCAGACTCTTCAGCCGGAAGGGATACCTCGTGGGTAAGACAGGCAGGGGGGAGACAGACATACAGGGGGGAGGGAGACAGACAGACAGGGGGGAGGGAGACAGACAGGCAGGGGGGAGACAGACATACAGGGGGGAGGGAGACAGACAGGCAGGGGGGAGACAGACATACAGGGGGGAGGGAGACAGACAGACAGGGGGAGGGAGACAGACAGACAGGGGGTAGACAGGCAGACAGGCAGGCACGGGGAGGGAGACGGACAGAGAGACACACGTGCCCTGTGTCATCCTCCTCATCTCCACCCTCCAAAGTTATTTGACTGACTGATTGATTGACTGACTGATTGATTGATTGATTGATTGATTGATGTGTTGGTGTCCAGGTCGAGTTGGCAGAACGTTCCGGTCTGAGGTCAGATCCAGACGTGATGAGATCGAGTTTGATCCTGACAGTTTGGCCTTTGGAGAAAACGAAGACGAAGAGACGAGGAAGACAACGGCAGGTGAGGACCAGCTGGGACTGGCTCTCGATTGGTTGGCCGGGGGGGGACGGGCTTTTATCCTTGTAATAATCTTCAAACTATCAATTCGACTTTTATTCTGAAAACTTTCCAACTTTTATTCTGAAAATATTCAGACTTTTTTTCTTGTACAATTCCAAGTTTTTTTATTATTTTTTTATGTGTTTCAGCTCCGAGCCAGTCTGCTGATGAGTTCACCTTCAACGAGCTGAAAGACGCCCACTGGCTGTTCGACACGCCGGGAATCATCAAGGAACACGATGTGAGACTTTATGGATTTATATTTATATTAAACGGTCATTTCAGGAGTTTATTTCACTTTTTCCTATGTTTTTGTGTCTAAGTGATAAATCTAAGCAAAAATCTCCAATCAGTCCCTTTTTTTCTTACAGTTAAAGAGTAAGATCCTTTTAGTTTAACATCAAACAGCCCCGAAATCACCATCACCAAACTACACCAGACTCCATGTAAATAATCACTACTTTTAGCGTGTATAGAGCCAGACTCCATGTAAATAATCAGGACTTTTAGCGTGTATAGAGCCAGACTCCATGTAAATAATCACTACTTTTAGCGTGTATAGAGCCAGACTCCATGTAAATAATCAGGACTTTTAGTGTGTATAGAGCCAGACTCCATGTAAATAATCACTACTTTTAGCGTGTATAGAGCCAGACTCCATGTAAATAATCACTACTTTTAGCGTGTATAGAGCCAGACTCCATGTAAATAATCAGGACTTTTAGCGTGTATAGAGCCAGACTCCATGTAAATAATCACTACTTTTAGCGTGTATAGAGCCAGACTCCATGTAAATAATCACTACTTTTAGCGTGTATAGAGCCAGACTCCATGTAAATAATCACTACTTTTAGCGTGTATAGAGCCAGACTCCATGTAAATAATCAGGACTTTTAGCGTGTATAGAGCCAGACTCCATGTAAATAATCACTACTTTTAGCGTGTATAGAGCCAGACTCCATGTAAATAATCAGGACTTTTAGCGTGTATAGAGCCAGACTCCATGTAAATAATCAGGACTTTTAGCGTGTATAGAGCCAGACTCCATGTAAATAATCACTACTTTTAGCGTGTATAGAGCCAGACTCCATGTAAATAATCAGGACTTTTAGCGTGTATAGAGCCAGACTCCATGTAAATAATCAGGACTTTTAGCGTGTATAGAGCCAGCATATCTCCACATGTAAATGGGTGAATTAAGGGTTTATTCCAACCAGACCAGAGTGGTGATTGTTGGAACAGTGGAAAGATGAACCAAGACGGCTTTTGGTAGTTTTATTTAGTTTCTGTCCACTTTGAATGAAGTGTGTTTTACCATGATAAAAGTCCTGATTATTTACATGGCATCTGGTGGGTTTGGTCTGTCTGTCTCTCTAACCTACCTGTCTGTCTGTCTGTCTCTCTCTCAGATCCTGGGTCTGTTGACTGAAGAGGAAGTGATGTCAGTGGTTCCCTCCCAGGCGCTGGTTCCCAGGACGTTTGTGTTGAAGCCAGGGATGAGTCTGTTCCTGGGAGCTCTGGCCAGGATCGACTTCCTGCAGGTCACCACGACAACAATAACAACTCGTATTCATATTATCCTGCTCAACATGCTAATATATTAGCATTTTAACATCCTGTCTGTGTGTTAGCGTGATGCTAACGTCCTGTCTGTGTGTGTTAGCGTGATGCTAACGTCTTGTCCCCGTCTCCACAGGGGGGGAAGGCGTGCTGGTTCTCGGTGGCGGCGTCCGGCCGCGTCCCCGTCCACATCACCAGTCTGGAGAAAGCTGACGGTGTTTACGAGAAGCACGCGGGACACGTCCTGCTGGGGGTGGGACTTCCTGTCTGGATCAGCTGATTGGACACAAATCATGTTTAAAAACTTGATCTTAAAATACATTATTTATAACTCAGGGATGACTTTTACTCTCCTAATGGTCCAACGTGTGTGTGTGTGTGTGTGTGTGTGTGTGTGTGTGTGTGTGTGTGTGTGTGTGTGTGTGTGTGTGTGTGTGTGTGTGTGTGTGTGTGTGTGTGTGTGTGTGTGTGTGCTGCGTTCAGGTTCCTCTAGGAGGGTCTGAGCGGATGCAGCAGTTTCCAGCGTTGGTACCTCAGGAGTTCAGACTGGAGGGGGGGGGCTACCTGCAGGCTGCTGCCGACATCAAGCTCTCCTCTGCAGGTAACCATGGCAATGTATTATTATGGGATCTGGTTGTTTGCATTCCTTTAAACCGTGGGTCTCAAACTCGCGGCCCGGGGGCCAATCGAGGTCGTGACAGCTTCCGGCGGCGTTTGTTGTCAACGGTTAGAGTTAGTCAAGCTAGCCAGTAGTACCACGAAGTACCTGGGGAAGTACCAACCGTAGTCCCGTGGTTGAAACGTGTCCCGGAGTGACGGAAAATAAACGCCATCGCCCAGTTCAGTCACGTCTCTCTCAAACCGCGCCGTGAAGAGAAAGGTGGGCGACCAGCACAGGGAACTTCAGGGAAAGTGGGAGACGGACTATTTTGTTGTTGAGCACGGCCGCTACGTGTCTCACGTGCACAGAGAAAGTTTCGGTGTACAAGCAATATAACATCAGACGTCGTTACTCAACTAGACGTGCTGAGGAGTTTATAAAATATCATAAATATAATATATATAAATACCAGGGAGATGAGAGAAAGAACCGGGTCGCCAATCTTGAAAAATGTCTATTGAGGCAACAAGATTTAGTCAAGAAAGCAAACAAAGACTTTAGTGGAAGTCTTGATGCAGCCCGACCCTCACTCTACCTCCCCAGGTAAATAGGGTTTGAGACCCCTGAAATAAGGGGAGAGAGAGAGAGAGACAGCCTGACCCAGACTCTACCTCCAGCGTGCCCCCCCCCCCCAGGTAAGGGGAGTTTGAGACCCCTGCTCTAGACCAATCACAGCGGTCGTAGTCTCAGGACACGGTTAAAGACGAAGGTCACAACCTCGAAAACAAAAAATATGCAGACGTGATGAAGATCTAGTGGTAACTGTCTCTCTCCCCCCCTGTCTGTCTCTCTCTCTCTCTCTCCCCCCCTGTCTGTCTCTCTCTCCCCCTGTCTGTCTCTCTCTCTCTCTCCCCCTGTCTGTTTCTCTCTCCCCCCTCTCTCTCTCCCCCTGTCTCCTTCCCCCCTGTCTCTCTCTCTCTCCCCCCCTGTCTGTCTCTCTCTCTCTCCCCCCCTGTCTGTCTCTCTCTCTCTCCCCCTGTCTGTCTCTCTCTCTCTCTCCCCCTGTCTGTTTCTCTCTCCCCCCTCTCTCTCTCCCCCTGTCTCCTTCCCCCCTGTCTCTCTCTCTCTCTCCCTGTCTGTCTCTCTCTCCCCCGTCTCCCCCCTGTCTCTCTCCCCCCCTGTCTCTCTCTCTCCCTGTCTGTCTCTCTCTCCCCCCCTCTCTCTCTCCTCTGTCTCTCTCTCTCTCTCCCCCTCTCTCTCTCTCTCTCCCCCTCTCCCCCCCCCCCCCCCCCCCCCCCCCCCCAGGTTGGGTGGCGGTGACAGCAGCAGCGGGGGAGCAGCTGTTGTTGAGGGTTCAAGGTCCGGCGGCGGCGTCCTTCAGCCTGCGAGTGCCGGCGCTGCTCCCTCACCTCGTGTCTCTGAAAGGAGAACGCATCAGGAAGTCTCCCGCCTACAGGACGGTCGGACCGCCGCCGCCGCAGGACGGGGACGCACACACGCTGCAGGGGAAGAACAAGAAGAAGAACAAGAAGAAATGAGACAGGTAGGAGGAGCTTCCAGCTGAGTCAACGACGGACGAGACTTCCTGTCTGACGGCGACGAACTCTGACCGGATCAACGACATGTTTACAACGTTGGATTCATTGACCCGTAACCACGGTTACCGGCTCCTAATGTCCCGTATCACCCGGAGGCAATGACAGTGCAGATCTGGTGTGTGTGTGTGTCTGTGTGTGTGCGCGTGCGTGCGTGCGTGCGTGTGTGTCTCAACTGTCCGTGCTGCTCTCTGATGCTCTGAAACTATGGCGTTATTTTTTAGTCAAAAGTTATGAGCGTGTAACACACGCTCACGAGCACATTGTTATTTCACACGCGCAAAAATGAACCTTCAGCTGGCATGATAAAAGTACTCGCGCACAAATTCAACAACCGAGAGGTGTAGGTAGCTGCGAGCGAGCGCCTGGCTACTCTTACTCTGCTTGTACAGTGGAATCCTGCTCGCTCGCAGCTACCTACACCTCTCGGTGGTCATGAAGGGTGGAGACAGCAAGGAGACACAGAGGAGACACAGAGGAGACAGCAAGGAGACACAGAGGAGACAGCGTGGACGCTGCCGGACAAACACACACACGGGACACAAAGCTGCTTTCAGAGTCGTTGTAAAGTCCCTTCTGCCACCTTCTGGTTGAACAGCCGCTGACTGCTGAAATAAGTTATTACATTTTAAATAAATCCTTTCTGTTTCACCGACTGTTGTTCTGTGCTTTCTCTGTTTATGTTAGACTCGGTTCAGACGCTGATGTAACATCATCATAATAGAAGTCTCTGGTTAGTGTTTACTTCAGGGAACGTTACTCAGTCAGTACTTCTGTTCTCATGTTACCTTATCAGGCCAAGAACTTGGGATCACATTTCATCCCAGGTGGCGTTTTACTCTGAGAACTCAGGGGGGACCTGTAGTTCTGGGGAAACTTGTAGTTCTTGCTCTCTGTGTGTGTTGACGTTTGTCATTAATGACAGCAAAAAAGTTGACTTTGAAAACATTTTATTTAAAAAAAAACAAATCACAAAGCAGAATAAAATGAGTCTGTTCCATCCTGATATTAGACTACAACATGGCGTTAATAATCCTTAATATGGAGACTATAGAGGCACTGAGACATACGTTTAATACACTCATTATTAGTCTAATAATCAGTGAAATGATGAAGAATCTATCAAAACTAACTCAAGTTGATGTCATTAATAAACGGCATCAGATGGTTAATAGTATACACAGAACATGTTACCATGGAGACAGGAGTTCATGTTATTGATCTGAACAGTTTGGTAGTGTCACACGCAGCTTTTAATCATCCAAATGTTTTCAGACACTTTGGATTCTCCGCTGAACGAATATTGCACTAAAATTATTTACAAAAAAATTGAACACAAGAACTTCTAGCTTCTTAAAAAAAAATTGGTTAGACAAAATTGATAAAAAGTCAAAAATGTGTTTGTACAAGTTTACAGAAAACATCTGTTTTTCAACCGTGTGAAGTCTGAAAGTTGCTGTGAAAACAGCTGATTGTCAAAAGGCACCAAACTTATTACTAATATTTAGACAAACGTCACCTACAGACACAATATAACAACAACAACCTGTGAAGGGTTTTCTTCATCCTGGACCATATTTTACATGTTTTTGTGTCGAAATATTGAATTAGCGTCCACTAAAAGTTCTGTTTAAACCGCTGACGGACTCAGATTATTATTCTAAGTGTTTGACAACATTATGGGATGGATGCACCAGACTCCATGTAAATAATCAGGACTTTTAGTGTGTATAGAGCCAGACTCCATGTAAATAATCAGGACTTTTAGCGTGTATAGAGCCAGACTCCATGTAAATAATCAGGACTTTTAGTGTGTATAGAGCCAGACTCCATGTAAATAATCACTACTTTTATCAGCGTAAAACACACTTGGAAAGTAACTAAATAAAACTACCAAAAGCCGTCTTGGTTCATCTTTCCACTGTTCCAACAATCACCAC
Source organism: Gymnocephalus cernua (assembly GCA_023631565.1). NCBI lineage: Eukaryota > Metazoa > Chordata > Actinopteri > Perciformes > Percidae > Gymnocephalus > Gymnocephalus cernua. The sequence continues at coordinate 1,016,342 of CM042435.1, forward strand.
TCTGGTCTGGTTGAAATAAACCCTTAATTCACCCATTTACATGTGGAGATATGCTGGCTCTATACACGCTAAAAGTAGTGATTATTTACATGGAGTCTGGCTCTATACACGCTAAAAGTCCTGATTATTTACATGGAGTCTGGCTCTATACACGCTAAAAGTAGTGGTTATTTACATGGAGTCTGGCTCATCAAACTGGGACTTTTATTTTGAAGGGTACGTGTGTGTGTGTGTGTGTGTGTGTGTGCATGTGCGTGTGTGTATAGAGTCCAGAATGGAAAAACTACAAAACAACAAAACTACCCTATAAACAGACAGTATTTTTACTACGATGACGCAGCATTTTGGCACAAAATCATCGGTTTATAAAATGATTCAAAGAAGCAAGTTGATAAAAAAATCATCTGTAGAAATGATGGAAACAGAAGCACATGATCCGATGTAAACAAAAGTCCAGTCGATGTTCCGTGTGTGTGTCTGTGTGTTACTGGCTGCTGGCGGCGTCGGTGTAGTACAGGTTGGCGAGGTGGCGGTTGAGGTGGCGCCGGTACTCGGCCTCCTGCAGGAAGGTGCGGTCGCAGAAGATGCAGCAGAGGCTCTTCAGCTCGGTGGGCGTCGGGATCTCCTCGGTGGGGGTCTCGGGGTCGTTGGCCGCCTTCCCCCCGTTGGTGGCGTTGCTGTGGAGACCGGAGTCGTCGCTGCCCTCGGAGGCGCTGTCGCTGATGTCACTTCCTGCTTCCTGGCTGCTGTGGACGCCCTCGTCGTCCTCCATGTCGCTCCGCCGGGCTGCAGGGGAGGGGGGGGGGGGGGGGGGGGGAGATAAAACAGTTAGAAATACCCCCAAATACCTTCAGTAATGATGAAAACCGTGTGAAGCGTAGGACTGACCTGAGCTGCAGGCGGCGGGTTCTTCTTCCATCTTCTCCGAGATGATGTTTGTTGTTTGAGTTGTTACATCCGTGGACGCCTCCACCTCCTTCTTCTTCTTCTTGTTCTTCTTCTGCGCCGAACTGTTTCCTGTGGTTAGCGTCCGTTTGTTCAGAGCGTCTGAAGATCGGCTGTTGCCCGACGTCTTCTCATCTGTAACTGGATCCAGAACACAAAAATGTTGAAAAGACCGACAAAAAACGGCAAAAGAAACACCACAAACATCGGAAAAAGTACTAGACAAAGACGTCAGAAAACCCGACAAAAACATTGGAAAAAATAATTGACAAAGACGTCAGAAAAACCAGACAAAACCATCGGAAAACCCGACAAAAACATTGGAAAAACCCGACAAACATAAGAAAGAAGTATGAAAAACGTGGGACAAGCATGTGAAGGTTTGTACCTGAGCTGCAGGCGGAGGAATCTTCCATCTTCTCTGAGATTATGTTTGTTGTCTCAGTCGTTACATCCGTGGACGGCGCCTCCTTCTTCATCTTCTTCTTCTTCAGCGCCGAACTGTTTCTTGTCGTGGTTAGTGTCGGTTTGTCTGGCGAAGCGTCTCTGTCGCCCAACGTTTTCTCGTCTGTAACAGAGGCACAAAAATAATGAAAAAAGCGCCAAAAAACGTTGGAAAAAAGGGACAAAAATGTCGAAAGAGCACAAAAAAACCCACAAACATCAGAAAGGAGCGTCAGGAGAAAGATGTGGACTCACCTGAGCTGCAGGCGGAGGAACCTTCCATCTTCTCCGAGAGTTTAACCGCCATCTTCTTTGAGACTTTGTGCTCTATTTTCTCCGAGGGTTTGACTGTCTTCGTCTCCATCTTCTCCGGGGGTTGGTTTGTTGGCGTCTTGTTGCCCGGCGGCGCGTCCTTCTCGTCTATAACTGGATCCACAGTTTGTTTTAGAGACTCCGTAGCTTTCTTTACGACGCTCCGGGTTTTCTTCGGCTTCGCTGGGCTCGGAGAGGGAGAAGAAGAATCCTGAATGTTCTTTGGGTCTTTCTCAGCGGCGACAACAGTGGCGGCAGGAACTTTCAGCCGTCTGGCCTTCGCCGGAGTCTCGGCCGAGGACTTTTGGGAAAGATCAAGAGCCTCCGTTGCTTTCCGCTTCGCGGCTTTTTCTTTTGTTTTTTTTTGCGGTGTATCGGGTTTTTGCGGTGCATTGGGTTGCTGCAGAGAGTCGGGTTTTTGTGGTGCTTCAGGTTTTTGTGGTGCTTCAGGTTTTTGTGGTGCTTCGGGTTTTTGTGGTGCTTCAGGTTTTTGTGGTGCGTCTTCTTCCATAAGTTCTACCGTTTTCTCCGACTTCTTTTCGCCGGACTTCCTCGGCTTGTTGAGGCTTTTGTTTTCCTTTCCGCTGCTTTCAGTTTTCTTTGGTTCTTTTTCGGGCTTTGACTTCTTGTCTTCTTTCTGACTCGCGTTCCTTTGGTCCTCTGATCTTTTCCGCTTCGTTTTCTCCATCTCCGTTCGGTCCTTTTCTGATTCTTCCGTTACGGTTGTTTTCTTGACTCGTCTCTTTACCTTCTCTGTGTTTACGTTCCCCGTCTCTGGAACATTCACGTACATCTTCTCCGTCTTCTTCTGCCTCGTTGTGACTTTTTTCTCCGGTTCCACTTTCTCTTTAACTTTCTGAAGCGGCTCTTTCTCGGCGGCGCCGTTGGATTTCCTCGTAGCTTTGTCCGGCGCTTCGCTCTGCGTCTCTGTTTCGGTGCCACTCAGCCGGCCGCTCTTTCGGATCGACAGATTGATCGGACTAGAGTCCAAACTGTCGTCTTGGTCCACGTCGTCCATGTCAGAGTCCTCCGCATAGCGCTGCGACATTAGGGACAAAAACATCAGGATTATTTAACACCATTACGCTTTGTGTTTAGGAAACATGTTGCAACTATTGAACTTAAAGAAAGCAACAAAACGCCAGAAAAAACGAAAAAAAACGCCAGAAAAAACATCAGTTACCTCCCCTAACGTCCCGGTAATGTGTCCTAGTAATATGTCCTAGTAATATGTCCTGGTAATATGTCCCAGTAATGTGTCCTAGTAATATGTCCCAGTAATATGTCCTGGTAATATGTCCTAGTAATATGTCCTGGTAATATGTCCCAGTAATATGTCCTGGTAATATGTCCTAGTAATATGTCCTGGTAATATGTCCCAGTAATATGTCCTGGTAATATGTCCTAGTAATATGTCCTGGTAATATGTCCCAGTAATGTGTCCTAGTAATATGTCCCAGTAATATGTCCTGGTAATATGTCCCAGTAATATGTCCTGGTTATATGTCCCAGTAATATGTCCTGGTAATATGTCCCAGTAATATGTCCCAGTAATATGTCCCAGTAATATGTCCTGGTAATATGTCCTAGTAATATGTCCTGGTAATATGTCCCAGTAATATGTCCTGGTAATATGTCCTAGTAATATGTCCTGGTAATATGTCCCAGTAATGTGTCCTAGTAATATGTCCCAGTAATATGTCCTGGTAATATGTCCCAGTAATATGTCCTGGTTATATGTCCCAGTAATATGTCCTGGTAATATGTCCTAGTAATATGTCCTAGTAATATGTCCCAGTAATGTGTCCTAGTAATATGTCCCAGTAATATGTCCTGGTAATATGTCCTAGTAATATGTCCTGGTAATATGTCCCAGTAATGTGTCCTAGTAATATGTCCCAGTAATATGTCCTGGTAATATGTCCCAGTAATATGTCCTGGTTATATGTCCCAGTAATATGTCCTGGTAATATGTCCTAGTAATATGTCCTAGTAATATGTCCCAGTAATGTGTCCTAGTAATATGTCCCAGTAATGTGTCCTAGTAATATGTCCCAGTAATATGTCCCGGTAATATGTCCTAGTAATATGTCCCAGTAATGTGTCCTAGTAATATGTCCTAGTAATATGTCCCAGTAATGTGTCCTAGTAATATGTCCTAGTAATATGTCCCAGTAATGTGTCCCAGTAATATGTCCTAGTAATATGTCCCAGTAATGTGTCCCGGTAATATGTCCTAGTAATATGTCCCAGTAATATGTCCCAGTAATATGTCCCAGTAATATGTCCTGGTAATATGTCCTAGTAATATGTCCTGGTAATATGTCCCAGTAATATGTCCTGGTAATATGTCCTAGTAATATGTCCTGGTAATATGTCCCAGTAATGTGTCCTAGTAATATGTCCCAGTAATATGTCCTGGTAATATGTCCCAGTAATATGTCCTGGTTATATGTCCCAGTAATATGTCCTGGTAATATGTCCTAGTAATATGTCCTAGTAATATGTCCCAGTAATGTGTCCTAGTAATATGTCCCAGTAATATGTCCCGGTAATATGTCCTAGTAATATGTCCCAGTAATGTGTCCTAGTAATATGTCCTAGTAATATGTCCCAGTAATGTGTCCTAGTAATATGTCCTAGTAATATGTCCCAGTAATGTGTCCCGGTAATATGTCCTAGTAATATGTCCCAGTAATATGTCCCGGTAATGTGTCCTAGTAATGTGTCCTAGTAATATGTCCCAGTAATGTGTCCTAGTAATATGTCCTAGTAATATGTCCCAGTAATGTGTCCCAGTAATATGTCCTAGTAATATGTCCCAGTAATGTGTCCCAGTAATGTGTCCTGGTAATATGTCCCAGTAATATGTCCCAGTAATATGTCCCAGTAATATGTCCCAGTAATGTGTCCTGGTAATATGTCCTAGTAATATGTCCCAGTAATATGTCCCAGTAATGTGTCCTGGTAATATGTCCTAGTAATATGTCCCAGTAAAATATGTCCTGGTAATATGTCCCAGTAATATGTCCTGGTAATATGTCCTAGTAATATGTCCTAGTAATATGTCCCAGTAATGTGTCCTAGTAATATGTCCCAGTAATATGTCCCGGTAATATGTCCTAGTAATATGTCCCAGTAATGTGTCCTAGTAATATGTCCTAGTAATATGTCCTAGTAATATGTCCTAGTAATATGTCCCAGTAATGTGTCCCGGTAATATGTCCTAGTAATATGTCCCAGTAATATGTCCCGGTAATGTGTCCTAGTAATATGCCCCAGTAATGTGTCCTAGTAATATGTCCTAGTAATATGTCCCAGTAATGTGTCCCAGTAATATGTCCTAGTAATATGTCCCAGTAATGTGTCCCGGTAATGTGTCCCGGTAATATGTCCCAGTAATATGTCCCAGTAATATGTCCCAGTAATATGTCCCAGTAATGTGTCCTGGTAATATGTCCTAGTAATATGTCCCAGTAATATGTCCCAGTAATGTGTCCTGGTAATATGTCCTAGTAATATGTCCTAGTAATATGTCCCAGTAATATGTCCCCGTAATATGTCCCCGTAATATGTCCCAGTAATATGTCCTAGTAATGTGTCCTAGTAATATGTCCCGGTAATATGTCCCGGTAATATGTCCCAGTAATGTGTCCTGGTAATATGTCCTAGTAATATGTCCCAGTAATATGTCCCCGTAATGTGTCCCAGTAATATGTCCCAGTAATGTGTCCTGGTAATATGTCCTAGTAATATGTCCCAGTAATATGTCCCAGTAATATGTCCCAGTAATGTGTCCTGGTAATATGTCCTAGTAATATGTCCCAGTAATATGTCCCAGTAATGTGTCCCGGTAATATGTCCTAGTAATATGTCCCAGTAATGTGTCCCAGTAATATGTCCTAGTAATGTGTCCCAGTAATGTGTCCTGGTAATATGTCCTAGTAATATGTCCCAGTAATGTGTCCCAGCAATGTGTCCTAGTAATATGTCCCAGTAATATGTCCCAGTAATATGTCCCAGTAATATGTCCCAGTAATGTGTCCCGGTAATATGTCCTAGTAATATGTCCCAGTAATATGTCCCAGTAATGTGTCCTGGTAATATGTCCTGGTAATATGTCCTAGTAATATGTCCCAGTAATATGTCCCCGTAATATGTCCCAGTAATATGTCCCAGTAATATGTCCTAGTAATGTGTCCTAGTAATATGTCCCAGTAATGTGTCCTGGTAATATGTCCTAGTAATATGTCCTAGTAATATGTCCCAGTAATATGTCCCCGTAATGTGTCCCAGTAATATGTCCCAGTAATGTGTCCTGGTAATATGTCCTAGTAATATGTCCCAGTAATATGTCCCAGTAATGTGTCCTGGTAATATGTCCTAGTAATATGTCCCAGTAATATGTCCCCGTAATATGTCCCAGTAATATGTCCCAGTAATGTGTCCTGGTAATATGTCCTAGTAATATGTCCTAGTAATATGTCCCAGTAATATGTCCCTGTAATGTGTCCCAGTAATATGTCCCAGCAATGTGTCCTGGTAATATGTCCTAGTAATATGTCCCAGTAATATGTCCCAGTAATATGTCCCAGTAATATGTCCCAGTAATGTGTCCCGGTAATATGTCCTAGTAATATGTCCCAGTAATATGTCCCAGTAATGTGTCCTGGTAATATGTCCTAGTAATATGTCCCAGTAATATGTCCCAGTAATATGTCCCAGTAATGTGTCCTGGTAATATGTCCTAGTAATATGTCCCAGTAATATGTCCCAGTAATGTGTCCTGGTAATATGTCCTAGTAATATGTCCCAGTAATATGTCCCAGTAATGTGTCCCAGTAATATGTCCCAGTAATATGTCCCCGTAATGTGTCCCAGTAATATGTCCTAGTAATATGTCCCAGTAATATGTCCTAGTAATATGTCCCAGTAATATGTCCCAGTAATGTGTCCCAGTAATATGTCCCAGTAATATGTCCCCGTAATGTGTCCTAGTAATATGTCCTAGTAATATGTCCCAGTAATATGTCCCAGTAATGTGTCCTGGTAATATGTCCTAGTAATATGTCCCAGTAATATGTCCTAGTAATATGTCCCAGTAATGTGTCCCAGTAATGTGTCCCCGTAATGTGTCCTAGTAATATGTCCCGGTAATATGTCCCAGTAATATGTCCCAGTAATGTGTCCTAGTAATATGTCCTAGTAATATGTCCTAGTAACATACCTCTCCGCTGGAGGAATCGTCGGCCTTGGTCTCTCCGAAGGTTTCCTCGGCGCCGTCGGAGCTTTCTGGTTTCTTGACCCTGAGTCTGACCTTGGAGATGTCGACGGCGGCGACGCTGCAGCCGGCGTGCCGAGACTTGATGTGGTACTGCAGGTTGCACTTCTTGGAGGCGGCGTACTTGCAGAGCGGACACAGGAACTGGCGAGGGTTCAGGTGCAGCTCCACGTGCTTCTTGAAGTTACTGCGGTCGGCCGTCTTGTACTCGCAGTACGGACACGAGAGGGGTTTAGGCCCGTTGTGCACCTGTGGGGGGGGGGGGGGGGGGGGGGCTGAGTTAATCTGCAAAACATAATGTGCAAGATAAAGTTTTTTTTAGATGGATGTTATGGTTACAGCCCTACCTGCCGGGCGTGGCGTGTCACCTCGTGCTGATTGGCTGCCAGGTAGTTACAGCTCTCACACTTGAAAGGCCGCTCACCTGAACAAAGGAAGGAACAGGAAGTTAGACCAGAGGCTGCAGGAGACAACGTGATTCATGCTGCAGGGAGACACACACACACACACACACACACACACACACACACACACACACACACACACACACACACACACACACAGACAGACACAGACACACACACACAGACAGATACACACACACAGACACACACAGACACACACACACAGACAGATACACACACACACACACACACACACACACACAGACAGACACACACAGACACACACACGTCATGCAGGAAGTTACAACACAGGAAGTCACAACTTCTCCAGCGTATCTTTACCATGTTAGTCCAACATCGACTGCTCCGGTGAGAGCAACAAACACAAAACATGTTTACAGTCAGAGACAAGAAGAAGAAGAAGACGACATTATCAATAACTGTACGGCCCTATTTTAACAATCTAAGGTCACGGCGTGATGCGCCTGACGCAGTTGTGTTTAGGGCGTGTCCAAATCCACTTTTGCTAGTTTGACGGCAGTAAAAAGTGTCCGTGTGCCGGGCGCCTGGTTCTAAAGTGTTGTTCTTAGTGTCTTCATTAGTAATCTTCTGCATGTGTGTGTGCTGCTGTGCGTCCCTGTTTGTGTAACAAGCATAGTGTGCACGTGCTGTGCACGAGCCTCGGAGCATTTTACTAATGTGCTGTTAAAATAACAATGAAATGCTGCGTTACTGACTTTAGACCAGCTCAACATAAAGTTTGAGTATAAGCCATAAAACCGTAACCGCTGATAGTAGACTTAAAACCAGCTGTGACCGCTACAGCCTTTGTTTTGTTTGGCTACATTGAACACGTAACGTGTGCGGACCATTTGCGGAGCGGATGTGCCGCTGAATGTATCATTTAACCGTCTCCACATGCAGCGCCACACGCCGTAGCATTGTGTGAGTCACAGGCGAGACACTGAGCTTTTGTTGTTGCTTTTTTCAATGTTTTTGTTGCTTTATACACATTTTTCTTGCTTTATACACAATTTTGTTGCTTTTTTCAATGTTTTTGTTGCTTTATACAACATTTTTGTTGCTTTATACAACATTTTTGTTCCTTTATACAACATTTTTGTTGCTTTATACAACATTTTTGTTGCTTTTTTCAATGTTTTTATTGCTTTATATGACATTGTTGTTGCTTTTTTCAAGGTTTTTCTTGCTTTATACGTAATTTTTCTTGCTTTATACAACATTTTTCTTGCTTTATACAACATTTTTCTTGCTTTATACAACATTTTTCTTGCTTTATACGTAATTGTTGTTGCTTTATACGACATTTTTCTTGCTTTTTTCAAGGTTTTTCTTGCTTAATACGACATTTTTGCTGTTTTTTTCAAGGTTTTTGTTGGTAAACGTATCTGCTGGCGGAGACTAACCAGCCCCTTTCTCTTAACCAACAGAAATCCTCCAAACCAAAACTGCCATCAGCTCACTGACAGCCGTTAACTTGTTTCCTGTATATCGGTAGTTTAGTTTAAAAGAAATGTTGACACTTTATGATCCATTTCTGTGTAAAAGAGCCGCACAAACCTCACGTAAAAATATATAAATAGAAGACTGTCCTGTTTTTATGCGGAGCAGACGCACCACTACGCTGCTCTCTGTCCCGTGTCGTCTGTTTCATAGATTATATTGGAAGCGTAGTGTTGGAGCGCCCGGTCCACGTACGTTACACTGCAACGTTGTCGGCCCGTAACTCTACGACTCTGGTTGTTGTTAGGTCTAAACTGCTCAAATTCATGACTCCAGTCTTAAGTCCTAAACGCTGTGTCTGGGTCTGTGTGTGTGTGTGTGTGTCTGTGTGAGAGACTGACCGGAGTGCGTCCTCATGTGTCGGGTCAGGTGGGTCTTCTGAGAGCTGGAGTAGTCGCAGTACGGACACTGGAACGGACGCACACCTGCACAACACAGAAGACACACAAACATCACACCTGGATCCACACAGAGAGAACACACAAACTGGCGTTTCCCCCTCTCATTCAGACAGGTGAAGGTGTGTGTCGCACCTGTGTGTGTCCGGATGTGTTGGACGTAGTTGCTCTTGCGGTCGGAGAAATAGGAGCACTGGCTGCAGGTGTGCAGTTTGCTGGGGAAGTGATTCCTCAGGTGTTTCCTCCAGTGGTACTGGCTCACGGTGGTGTAGGGACACAGAGTACACTTAAACACCCTGCAGACACACACACACACACACACACACACACAGCGTTTGAAAAAGCAACTTTTTGTACACTTTTATCACAATGTTTTTAAGGCTTTTTTCTGCATTTCTGTAACTTTCCCCGACTTTAAAACGCTTCAAAAGCGTAAAAAAAACTTTGGAAGTTTGGACTTCCCGTCTCTATAGCTACAGATGGGCTCAGTAGGGTTGGGTACCGAAACCGGGCGTAAACGGTAGTAACCAGACCGAATAACAATGACAATTTCAGTGACTGACTTTTACGCGCGACAGCAGGTAACGTTAGCTAGCAGCGTGATTAAACAGGTTAACATGCTGACAGGTGACGTTAAACAGTGTAAAGTGTGACTGTATATCAACAGTCTGCTCTGCAGCGCAGCATCTGCCGACGTCGGAGCAATACAGATGGTGCGTTCACTGAAACTGGTAACCTACAGCCTCGCGGTGCATTCAAAGTTATTGTAAAATACCCTTTTCCCATCTGGTTGTTGTTTTTGTCGTTCAACAGCAATTTACTGGTGAAATAAGTTATTGTTTATTATAAGTTAGAGTTATTACATCACTATTAAATCATTTTATTTTGACCACGTGGCCGTAGCTCAGTGCTGAGTAACCGTGGTTACCTGTGGTCGTCTCCCTCCTTGCTGTGGTGTTTCAGGTGAGCGATGTAATGGTCGTATCTGTTGGTGTTGTAGCCGCACCGCTCACACCTGATCAGCCCTTTCACGTCCCCGCCCGCCTCTTCACCGCCGCTGTTCTCCGCCTCGCCGCTGCCGGCGGCGCCTGGCGCTCCTTGGGACTCGGCCGCCTCCGCCTCCTTAGCCCGCGCTCGGCTACGACCCTCCACGCGGTTCACCACCGCCATCTTGCTGACACCGTGCGTGCCGAGGTGTTCGACAAACTCCCGCTCGCTCTGCGCCTGGAAGTGACACGGCTTACAATGGAACGGTTTCTTCTTCTTGGCTGTCTCCGTGGCCACGGCAGCGGCGGCGCCGACGGTGGGGCTGTGCTTACGTTTCACTTCCTGCTCAGGGGTTTTGGTGATGTCAGAGGGGCGGGGCTGTGTGCAGCGGGACAAGTCTTCAGCTTTGTCTTCATCGTCGTCTTCATCGCTTCCTTCCCCGTCCTCCGTGGCGTTGCCTACGACCACGGCGACGATGTTTGGGCCGGGAGACTCGGGGTACTCGATGATGCAAACCTCCCGGTAGTTCTGGGTGTCGTAGCTGTACCTGATATACAGAAGATATGTTAATATAATATAGGGCAGACAGACAGGTTAGAGAGAGAGAGAGAGAGAGAGAGAGAGAGAGAGAGAGAGAGAGAGAGAGAGAGAGAGAGAGAGAGAGAGAGAGAGAGAGAGAGAGAGAGAGAGAGAGAGAGAGAGAGAGAGACACAGACAGACAGACAGACACCAGACTCCATGTAAATAATCAGGACTTTTATCATCGTGAAACACACTTCATTCAAAGTGGACAGAAACTAAATAAAACTATCAAAGTCCGTCTTGGTTCATCTTTCCACTGTTCCAACAATCACCACTCTGGTCTGGTTGGAATAAACCCTTAATTCACCCATTTACATGTGGAGATATGCTGGCTCTATACACGCCAAAAGTCCTGATTATTTACATGGAGTCTGGCTCTATACACGCTAAAAGTAGTGATTATTTACATGGAGTCTGGCTCTATACACGCTAAAAGTAGTGATTATTTACATGGAGTCTGGCTCTATACACGCTAAAAGTCCTGATTATTAACATGGAGTCTGGCTCTATACACGCTAAAAATCACTGATTATTTACATGGAGTCTGGTGTAGTTTGGTGATGGTGATTTCGGGGCTGTTTCATGTTAAACTAAAAGGATCTTACTCTTTAACTAAAAGGTCTATCTCTGTAGGGATCCATCCCATAATGTTGTCAGACACTTAGACACAAATAACTGACCTGATGATGTTCTCATCCTCGCTGTCCGAGTAGCTACATCCCACCGTCTTCAGCTCCATCATCTCCTTCTCGTCCGCCGCGCTGCCGTCACCGCCGCCGCCCTCCACCGCCGCCACGTTGGCCAGCATCACCAGCTGAGGGGCGGGCAGCGTGTCGCTCGGAGCGTCCTCCAGAGAAACGCCGACAGGAAAGGAGAACACAGTCTGAGCGGCCATGTTGAGTTCGGCTCTACAGGGGAGACAACACAGAAACAAGAAGGTTGAGAACATCTAGTTACACTTCTTATTAAGTTACTTTGGTAAATGATGCAGTCAGTCACACACACACGTTTGGTCAGCAATTAAAATGTTCAGTTTAATACTTTCGTCATTTAGACTCACTAACAGACTTTTAAAATAAGGAAAGAACCATTTCCCATCATTATTTATATGTATATATTCTTATAATAATATATCTATTAAAGTCTTTGTGTTGCGTCATAATGTGTAACAGCAGATGACGTACACATTTCGAAAGTTAAAAATCTAAAACATTCTGCTGGCAACCTTTTACACAATGAGTGAGGTGGTCACGCACGCACACGCACACACACACACACACACACACACACACACACACACACACACACACACACACACACACACACACACGTTTTGTGACTGTCGGCCATTTTGAACAGCACCACAGCCCAGTCGACAGCGCCCATAAGGAGAAAAGTCCCGTTCAGAACTCCCTCTGGAAAACAGCGACTTTAACAGACTACACTGCGGAGACTGTCACACACATTTAACACACATTTGTAGTTTTAAATCGAACATATACGAAGATATTTACAGAAAGCTGTCAAGATACAAACAGATAAGTAACCACACTTTCTGCACAGGAAGTGAAGAAACGCTGAAATCACCCGGATAACACGACCGTGATTGACTCTTAAACACAGTCAAACTTGAATAGAAGTTTGGTGTAGGGAAGCTAAAAGTAAAAGAGAGGCACTTTGCAGTAAGGTTGCTTTAGCTAACTTTAAAAAGAACAATGTTTTCAAACGTTGCCACTGTTAAAGACTGAAAAGTGAATCTTTTATAACACGGTTACTGAGGAATGTAATATCTCACTCTGATTCATTTCTGCTGACACGTTTATACTTAATACAAAGTCAGTGTAGTTGATCTAAAGTTACATAAAGTCGTGGTTGTATCCATTCACTCATTTTTTCGTCTTTATTTTTTTTAACGTTTTTGTCGCTTTAAATGAGTTTTTTTCTACGTTTTTTGTTGTATTTGTTTTTAGCTTGTAGCTATGTTTTGTTGTTATTTCGACGTTTTAGTCGATGTAAAGTTATATAAAGTCAGAGTAGTTAATATCAAGTTATTTAAAGTCGTGGTTGTATCGAATCAGTCACTTTCATTTCTTCGTCGCTATTTTTTTTGACGTTTTTGTCGCTTTAAATTTGTTTTTCAACGTTTTCTGTTGTATTTTTTTAAGCCGTTTGTTGTTATTTCGACGTTTTAGTCTATGTAAAGTCACATCAAGTCAGAGTAGTTAATATCAAGTTATTTAAAGTCGTGGTTGTGATGCAAAGAGACTATTTCTGGTTGAGCTACAACTTAACTTTAGTTTGCGGAAGAAGCGTAAGTTAGCTAGCTAGGAGTCGACCATACGAAAGCGACATTTAGATTTATCTAGCCAGTGTAAGTGAGTTTTAAGCACCAACGGATGGTTTTGGGCCGTTGCGTTTGAACTGAGGAGCCGTTGGGATGGAGTGTTAGCCATGGTGCTGATCAGCCCCGGACAGCGCCTTCTTCACCGACTCCATTTTCCTCCAAACTGCCAACAACTTTCCAGTTGTTCTGCTCCGAGTTTCAGCCGCCAACAGCTGCACTTTCAGCCCGACATTTAGTCCCGAAAAGCGGGGGAAACTCACCGGCTCTTCGCTTCCACACTTTACTCCACTTTGTCTTCACTTCTTCTCAGCTTTATAAGTTATTTTTTTTCCTTCTTCGACGAACGCGGCGCAGAGAGAAAAGTGAACAAGAAGTTTCCGCACATTCCTCCACATTGACGCACGGTGGGTGACGTCAGCACGTCCCTCTATGGTTTGTTTTATCAGTGGGAAATCTGACCTTCATTGTTAACGGAACAAGTATTAAAAGTCATGAATGTACCAATAAACATACAAGGAATTACTGCACAGATGGGGGGGGGGGGGGGATTTGTTTGGAACTCTTATATTACTAATATTAATTGGGAAACAACATATACAATATTATATAAAAAAAGAAATCACCAAACTACACCAGACTCCATGTAAATAATCAGGACTTTTATCATCGTGAAACACACTTCATTCAAAGTGGACAGAAACTAAATAAAACTACCAAAAGCCGTCTTGGTTCATCTTTCCACTGTTCCAACAATCACCACTCTGGTCTGGTTGGAATAAACCCTTAATTCACCCATTTACATGTGGAGATATGCTGGCTCTATACACGCCAAAAGTCCTGATTATTTACATGGAGTCTGGCTCTATACACGCTAAAAGTCCTGATTATTTACATGGAGTCTGGCTCTATACACGCTAAAAGTAGTGATTATTTACATGGAGTCTGGCTCTATACACGCTAAAAGTCCTGATTATTTACATGGAGTCTGGCTCTATACACGCTAAAAGTCCTGATTATTTACATGGAGTCTGGCTCTATACACGCTAAAAGTAGTGATTATTTACATGGAGTCTGGCTCTATACACGCTAAAAATCCTGATTATTTACATGGAGTCTGGCTCTATACATGCTAAAAGTAGTGATTATTTACATGGAGTCTGGCTCTATACATGCTAAAAGTAGTGATTATTTACATGGAGTCTGGCTCTATAGACGCTAAAAGTAGTGATTATTTACATGGAGTCTGGCTCTATACACGCTAAAAGTCCTGATTATTTACATGGAGTCTGGCTCTATACACGCTAAAAGTCCTGATTATTTACATGGAGTCTGGCTCTATACACGCTAAAAGTCCTGATTATTTACATGAGTCTGGTGGGTATTTTTAGATCTCTTTGAGGGAATAATCAATACATAAGTATATAATACTGTATTAAATGATCTTTTTCTTTTCTTCTATTAATAAAATGACAACTGCCAAGGAAGAAATCAATACATGGTTGAAAGCTCTGGAACTGAAAACTTTTTTTAATGTACATACACATAAAGAACCGACATAAACAAAAATACACAAACATTTTATCCTGATTAGTAATAAAATAAGTAAAGTTTGATGCTGTAGTTTCATCTTTTCACCGCACGGGGGCGATTCTGCTTTACTTCATCATTACCAGGTGACTGACTTCTCTCTATATATGAATATATCTTTGTTTATATATAAAAAAAATCAAGAGCAAGATTTTTATTCATACAGTAAATAACATAATATATCCACATACTAACCAGACATAAATAAAAGTGGATTTAACTGTTTTTAAGATAAAAAAAATTAAATAAATAAAATATATTTTTATTTATTTTTCTTCATTTTTGTAATTTTTTTTCATTATTTTTTAATATTTTTTATTTTTTGTATTATTTTTGTATTATTTTGTATTATTTTTGTATTATTAATTTATTAAATGTTGAAAAAAGTGAAAAAAGCAACAAATATCATAAAAAGCAGAAAAACGAGAAAATGGCAAAAAAAAAAACAAGAAAATATCAGAAAACAAAAACAAAAATGCGACAAAAACGTCTACAAAAGTGGCAGAAGCCTGGAAATAAATGCAAATAATATTCTAAAAAAAAGTGTCAACATTTTTTTTAGCCGGGAGGACAACACAACGTTTAAAAACAAAGTATAAAAACACTTTATATTTACTAAAAATAAGAAACTTTTCCTTTTCCGGTAAATGACTTTTATTTTGAAATGTAAGCGGAAGTGTGGGTGACCGTTGCGTCAGCTTGACACATTCGTGTCCTGAGGCAGTCTGAGCCGCTGTCTGTCGAGTTACTTCGTTACTTCGTAACGTCGCTGTTACAAAGCAGCAGTTTACATTTGTTTGTTACTACGTTTTTATTTTGTTTGAGCGGGAGACTTTTCATCTTTGTTCTTGTTTTTTTTCTCGAACGCACGCTAAAGAGACACGAAGTTCCAGCGTTGCTAACTCCGGATAGCAGTTAGCGTCAACAGTTTACGTCACTTTAAAAGTGAACGCACGGTGAGCTAATTCAAGCTAACTGCTATCTGACTGGGACTAAGCTTAAACTATTAACAGCACTTTGTTTTATTGTTCGGCTTCTACTTTGGGGTAACTTTTCGCTTTACTTTGACCGATTCTCGGTGTCTAAAAGTCAGAAACTTTCGAGGTAACTTCCCCGAAAATGGAGTTCTGAAGTGAACAGTACGTTAGAAAAACGTAAGGGTGGAAAGGCAGCGTCACTTTAAAAGTGAACGCACGCTAAGCTAATTTAGGCTAACCGCTATCTGACTGCTACTCAGCTCACACTATTAACAACACTGTGTTTTCTTATTCGGCTTCGGTTTTTGGGGACTTTTCGCTTTACTTTGACCTAAAACCTCAAGAACTCCGGAACTTCCAGGTGAACTTCCGCG
>CM042435.1:1040000-1045000 GCA_023631565.1 Gymnocephalus cernua
GCGCAAAATATGCGGGGCTTGCATGATTTCATAATCTCCGCATTTTTGTTGCAAAAAAGTCACATATATCTCAGCAGAAAGATGAAAAATGTTGTTTACTTCACACAAGAGCAGCCATTTTCCCCTGTTGCCATGGGAACGTTATGAAGTGATGTAATTTCTCCTAGTGAGAACACGGTGTTGGGGGAATCACTTTTTTTTCTCTGTTTCATCAAACCGCAATTTTTGCAAGTTGCCGCATTTTCATCGCATAAAATTACATAAACATCCCGCATATTCCATCGCATTTTTTAAGAAAACGTGCCGCATAATCAAGGATTTTTGCCCGCAACAATCACAAAAAAACTCTTTTCTGGAGGGACTGATATATACCAGTTTATGCCCAGTATATACCCTATATATGCCCTGTATATACCCTATATATGCCCTGTATATACCCTATATATGCCCTGTATATACCCTATATATGCCCTGTATATACCCTATATATGCCCTGTATATACCCTATATATGCCCTGTATATACCTTGTATATAAACAGTTCATTTCTCGCCTAAAACGTTCTCAGAAGTGAATTTAGTGATGAATAAGATGGTGAAAATTGTTAAAATTGTCCCGTCTATGTACCGGAAACCGGACCCTCGTTGAATGCTGAAATGAATGTTGGGATACGGGCGCTGACAAGTTCATACAAGTTACCAACCAATGCATCCTCGGTAAAATGGGCGTGTCAAGAACATTTCGGGGAGTCTTAACTGTTGGTGGTGAACTTGTGTACTGGGACAGTACTTGGTCAACACGAGATGGCGTTTCACAGGGACGCAAGAACACAAGTCACAGATTGAGAAACGCCCAGAATGTCCAGGGTGACGTAAACGTTAGTAACAAAGGTTGATGGAGTTTGTTATTGTCTGTGTTAACTGCATGGAGACTCCTTAACATCTGCTCTGTTTCTTCTTCTTCTCACAGCTTTCTGTCTGTTTGTGACTCACAGTTGTTGTTCTTCTTCTCTCCTGTCTGTCTTCTACCTCCTCCTCTTCCTTTTTTTTGTAGTGTACTCCTCACATGGCCTCCTTTCCTCATTAGCACGCCTCCCCCCTCCTTCCCTCCCCTCTTCCCTTCCTCCTCCCACCCTCCCTCTGCATGTCAGGCGTTTCTGACCAATGGCTGTGGTCGCTGGAGACGTTGAGACCCGCCCCCTGCTCGGTCTCGAGCCAATAGCAGCTGGTGTTTCTGCTCTGGTAATACAGGCTTCTCTTTTTTCTACCTGCTTTGACTCTTTTCTCTCTGTGAAAGCTGTGTCATAGTTACCTGAGGAGGTGTGTGTGTGTGTGTGTGTGTGTGTGTGTGTGTGTGTGTGTGTGTGTGTGTGTGTGTGTGTGTGTGTTAAACATCTTTTAAACTAAATGTTCTGGCTCTTTGTAAACTCTTCTGTCCTCTTGTCATACGGTCACTTTGTCTGCTTTTCTTTCTCTGTGAAAGCTGTGTGAGTCTGTTAACACGTGTCGACGTGTGAGACGTGTGAGACGTGTGAGACGTGCGAGGCGTGAGTCTGTTAACACGTGTGTTCGGTAAGTTGATGTACCTGTCGGTACCTGATCTGTGCTGCCTGCACGGTCCGTTCTGCGCATGCGTGTAATTGCGTAGTAGAAAACCTGTGTGATTTGTACCAGTTCACAAAGAGTCTTTTTTTTTATCCACCTTATTCTCGGGGGGGGGGGCTGCTGAATGATTATGGGTGCAACTTCCGGTGAGATAGCAGAATGAGCCGTTTCCCTAGTAACGTTAACGTTAACCCCAGCCAGAGTGATAGAGAAAGACATGGCTCTGGCCCCAGCTAGCCGTCAACAGTGTTTCTTTCTAAAGTAATTTCAGCTATAATGTAACTGAAACTGGTTTGTATTGAAACATATATGTTGTTGTTATTATTATTGTTATAAAAAAGCTAAATCTGTGGCTTCAACAACAGTGTGTTGACCACACACCCACAACAAAAAGGGGTTGTTGTCGTTGTGACCAACGGTACAGTTTCCATCGCTTGCCAACAGATGAGGAATACAAAAGAATGTGGCTGAAAAACCTTGAAGAGACCACCCAAAACCCTGTATGTGTGCTCAGTTCATTTTGTGGACAAAAAGCCGACGGAAGGAGGAAAACCCGCATCCTACTTTGTGGTCGGGCTACGAAACACCTCCGCAGAAGAGACGTCGGGTCCTCATAAGGATTGACAGCAATCAAACAGTTTATATGCCAACGTTAATCACTCCCTCCAGAAAAAAGTGATTATGCGATCGCAGAATTAAATGCATAATCAGCCAAAGTCTGCATATTTATGCGGGGGGCCGCATGTTTTCAAATACGCCGCACTTTCGCCGCATAAATTGCCGATTTCCGCGCAAAATATGCGGGGCTTGCATGATTTCATAATCCCCGCATTTACGTTGAAATAAGTCACATATATCTCAGCAGGAAGATGAAAAATGTTGCGTTTACTTCACCCAAGAGCAGCCATTTTCCCCTGTTGCCATGGGAACGTTATGAAGTGATGTAATTTCTCCTACTGAGAACACGGTGTTGGGGGGAATCACTTTGTGTGTTTTTTTTTTTCTCTTTCATCAAACCGCAGTTTTTGCAAGTTCCCACGATTTCATCACATAAAATTGCATAAATATTCCGCATATTCCATCACATTTTTTAAGAAAACGTGCCGCATAATCAAGGATTTTTGCCCACAACAATCACAAAAAAAAACTTTTTCTGCTCTACATTCTTCCTGTCTGACTGCATTCTCAGTTTTCCATTATAAAATAGTTGTTAATTGCAAACTAATATTACAAAATACATTGAAAAATGTGGGACTTTAAGGCTCTATGTCTGCTTTAAGGTAGACAAGGTTGTGTCCCACCTCCTTTATTAAAATGCGACCGACTTTATTGCTGTGGAGGTCCTGATAAGACTCCGAGCTTTCCAGGTTATTCATCGCTTCACCGTCCGTAGCAACAGAGTTGATAAAGTAGCTAAACATGCTAGTGTCCGTTATCTGAGGCCACGTTCTCAGGTCGTCCTCCCATCCCTCAATAGGGAATCGTCGAGCCCGTAATTCACGCAAGGTATCATGGGAGCTAGGAATAAGGTGGATAGAGATATTTAAATTAAGACTTGTTGTCACTGATCTAAAACCGCGTAGCAGCAGTTGTTTATGTTAATGTTTTTACTTGTAATACTTCGTCTTGATAGACTGTATATAAATTAATTATTAATATACAGTCTATGGTGTTGACTAATAACACAATGAAGTGTGAACGTACGAAAGTGTCCTTTCAAAGACGGATGACAGCTCTTCCAGCCACCACTGCTGTATACCACTATAGTAGCTACATGCTAACGGCAGTAAACATGTCATCTTGGCGGCCATTTGTTGTTAAATTCTCCCCAATTCTGGGTCTCATTCCTGCTGAAACATGTCCGATTGGGTCGTGTTTGGTTCAGAAGCCTTTATCTGAGATTTCTGACGTTAGAAAGTGCTGCTTCGTTCCACTACAATCTAACGTTAGCATACTCCTAGCGGCTAACTATTATGTAGCTGCATGCTAACGCGACATAGCTGTAATCTCGGCCAATGCCGGTAATTTCTCCCAAAAGTCCGGTCACTTTACTGCTAGGACATGTCCGGTTGTAGTATTTGGTTTAGAAGCCTTTATCTGTGTGTGTGTGTGTGTGTGTGTGTGTGTGGCATCAGTGTGTGTGTGTGTGTGTGTGTGGCATCAGTGTGTGTGTGTGTGTGTGTGTGGCATCAGTGTGTGTGTGTGTGTGTGTGGCATCAGTGTGTGTGTGTGTGTGTGGCATCAGTGTGTGTGTGTGTGGCATCAGTGTGTGTGTGTGTGTGTGTGTGTGGCATCAGTGTGTGTGTGTGTGTGTGTGTGTGGCATCAGTGTGTGTGTGTGTGTGTGTGTGGCATCAGTGTGTGTGTGTGGCATCAGTGTGTGTGTGTGGCATCAGTGTGTGTGTGTGGCATCAGTGTGTGTGTGTGTGTGTGTGGCATCAGTGTGTGTGTGTGTGTGTGTGTGTGGCATCAGTGTGTGTGTGTGTGTGTGTGTGTGTGTGGCATCAGTGTGTGTGTGTGTGTGTATGTGTGTGTGTGTGTGTGTGTGTGTGTGGCATCAGTGTGTGTGTGTGTGTGTGTGTGTGTGTGTGTGTGTGTGTGTGTGTGTGTGAGCCTTTATTGGTGATGTAAGTCTATACATCATGATACGGTTCGGAGGACTGGTTGTAAAAGAAGTTTGAAACCCGAGACAGCGTGCAGAAGAAGAAGCAGCTGTTTGACCCTCAGGCAGCACGGTGGCCTCACAGCAGGAAGCTTCTGGGTTGTGGGTGGAGTTTGCATGTTCTCCCCGTGTCTGCGTGGGTTGCCCCGGTTTCCCCCACCATAAAAAAACAAACATGTACTAGGTTCTCCAGCCAGTGCCCTTGATCAAGGCACTGGCTCAGATCTGCAGGGCGATCACCCCGGGCGCTGTGATTGGCTGCCCACTGCTCCCTTGAGGGAGGGGTTAAATGCAGAGAATGAATTTCGCTACATGTATGTGACAATAAAGTACCTTTACCTCTACACATGCAAAGACACAGACACACACACACACACACACACAGAAACACACACACACACACACGCCAGACACACACACACACACACACACACACACACACACACACACACACACACACACAGAAACACACACACAGAAACACACACACACACACACACACACACAGAAACACACACACACACACACACACACACACAGAAACACACACACACACACACACACACACACACAGAAACACACACACACACACACACACACACACAGAAACACACACACACACACACACACACACACACACACAGAAACAGACACACACACACACACACACACAGAAACACACACACACACACACACACACACACACACACACACAGAAACACACACACACACACAC
>CM042435.1:1050000-1169103 GCA_023631565.1 Gymnocephalus cernua
TTTGAATGAAGTGTGTTTTACGAGGATAAGATAAGTGTGAGAGAGTGGGGAGACAAAAATGTTATCAGGAAGTGACAGTGACACCACAGACACAAATACCACCATCTGGCAGGCTCCTCACTTCCTGTTTCCTGCACACACACAGAGACACACACACGCACACACACACACGCACACACACGCACATGAATCCACCGTGAAGATAATCTCAGAGTTGCAGCCTTAGTGTCCTCATGTCCTCCGTCTCTGTATCTTGCAGGTTACCTTATAATCAATATTTTGGAGGTGTTTCCTCGCTGAGTAAAGAACAATACCTGAAGATCAACGGCTTCCCCAACAACTACTGGGGCTGGGGGGGGGAGGACGACGACATCTTCAACAGGTAACACACACACACACACACACACACACACACACACACACACACACACACACACACACACACACACACACACACACACAACCCTCCCCCCCACACACACACACAGTGTGGAGCCCAGATGTGAGGCCTGAGTCTCAGAGCTGTAACTCCGTCTCATTAGTAAGTCAGAGGCTCCACCTGGTGGCTCAAACTGGGAACTGCACAACATTATTTAAAGTGCCCATATTATGAAAAAATCACTTTTTCTGGCATTTTGTGTCTCTGGTGCTTCCATACGCATACAAACTTGAAAAAAACAACATCCATGCTGTTTTGAGTGAGATACGTGTAACCAGCTACTCAATGGCTGGCCACTTCTATAAGAATAACCACCAAATTTGCCGAATAGTAATAAATATTGGAGGTATCTAGATGTTTGGAATTGGGCCAGGTCAGAAGATTATAGTTTTGCTCGCTGAAGCCAAAAGATTGAATTACCAGAGTGAACGAACAACACAAGGCACAGGAGAAAGTTTAACTCCATGTATTGAATGTGATGCGTAACAAGGTAAATGGCATTAATACGGTAACAATTCTACACAACAAATGTAGTAAAGTGGAAAAGTGGGAACACATATACAAAAGTAGAAATAATCAGAATAATAAATGTTCAGTTCAATTGCGAGTGCACTCAAAATAAATTAGACCCGGGTCTGTTAAAGTAACGTTCACAGTTCCTCGAGTCATCGATAGGGGATCAATGCGCAGGGTGATTGTCCTCCAAGGAAAGCAAGTGTCAGTGTGCACAAAGTTCTACGTGACCCCTCGGGCCAAGGGGGTAATAGATCAAGGTTCTCCGGATTAAGGTCTCTAGGTCGCAACCTCCTGGCTACAACCGTACAACTGTATCAAGTGGGGCTTGGCTCGCCATCCAGTCTGGAACAAGGTCTCCAAGGTCTCTGACTCCACCAGACCGCGATCACTGCTAAAAAAACCTGACCTATATGGAATAGGTCAACATAAAATGACCTTAGAGCTAACGCTGTTGACATTGCTGTCATAGGCTAAGTCTGGTATCAATGAACTCAATATCGCTAATCACAGTGTCATGTTTCTAGTTCAGTTGTACAACATATCACATCAACACATCATAACTATCATTTTGAAATAAAGTGCATAACCATAATACATAGTTATCACTAATGTGTAATAACAATACATAGATGTAACACAATTACACAGAAATACATTCAAAATATGCTTAATAGCCTTAAATGAATGAATAAAGTGCATGAAAGTCAGACCTCATAATCATTCACTAGTATTGGTGTCTCACCAGGCCGCTAACAGACCGTTAGCAGGGTTCCAGTGGCCACTAGGCCGCAACGGCTAATACAGCAAGTTAACTCGACGTTAAACACAATTTCAAAACTTGACGGAGCTACTCCACTCACCAGCGGTAGTAGTCCACAACACAGTAAAAATATTCCGTTTCATCGTTAAATCCATTTTAGTAATTTAACAAGGATAATACACTTTAGCTGTTAGCTTCAAGTTAGCAGCAGCCGCGGGTGTTAGCGCTGTTTACATTGAGAACAATGGGCACCAAATGGCGGACATTAGCATATAGGCTAGCGGAACATAACAAACTCACCAGTGCAATGAGGCAGCACATTAGACTCTCTCTAGTGTTTCTCACTGTTAGTTACAGTCAACAGTCACAGAATTGAATATCAACACTTAAACTTTATAATTAATGTACCGCTACGATGATTCAGCTATGCTTCCGGTCTCCCTCACTAGCGCGAAACACTATTGGCTAGGGTGTAGTAACACTCACGCCGCCTTCACATTGGCACTTGAAATCAGCTCCGTAATACGCAACACGCTCCCAGCAGACGTTGTACTACAACCGTTGAAAGCGTCGGAAAAGTAGAAATCGGGAGTAGAACAAAATGCCAGCTAGCTGACGTTAGCTAACGCAACTAGCTAGCTAGTTAGCGTCGGCTAGCTAACGCAAGCAATTGTATTAACTGCCTAACGTTAGCTAGGAAATCATGAAAATAAAAAAATTACATATCGTTATTTATTTTATTAAAAGTTAAGAATTCAGATTTGTTTATCATTACCATAGCAACGCTAACTTCCGCTCGAATTGTCGGATAGAAACCGTCCGTTGCTTGTCGCAAGACTTACATTTTTTGAATGTATTCGGATGACCAACGGAGATGATTTTTTTCTGCACCGCGGAACCTCTGGGTTACATACGGTTTCTGAATGATTCCTGCCTTCAGTCTCCGGGTGAGCTGGTCAACATCTGCACGGCTTTCTACGTCAGCAGCCGAGATGCTAGCGCTAGCGTTAGCATGCTAGCTCGTTCTCAATGGCAAAGCACTGCTACAACACACACTAGTTCACCATAATCTCCAAAAGAAGTACTTCCATGTGCGCCCTCCTTTAGAAGAAGTCTCCCGGCTAATCCTGCCTTGTAACTGACCAAAGTTGGAGAAACAACCTTTCTTTTACTGTCCATGTGTAACAGATACTCACTTGCTATGACTGTGGGCCCAGAAGAATTTTAGGTTTGACTACTGGAGCACAGAGATACTCAGACAAATGGTGCTTTGAAGTTGAACAATGCCGGCTTTTTTTAAAATAAAGAAATGGTAAATGGATCCACATATAACAGACAATTTGACAAGGACAACAATTTGAATACCAAGATTTACAATTTTGGCAAATAAAGATCCTTCAATCCTTTTTCTAATTCTAATTCTTTAGGTGCACCTTTCTAACCTGTGTCACACTAAACTTCAGGTTTACAGTCAATCACAATCATATACCCTGTATAACCTAATACAGTACTGTAATAAAACAATGATGAATGAGTGATCGAGGAGACATTACCATCACAAAACACGCGACATCAAGTAAGAGTAATTTGGTACTTTATTCAATCATCTGAACAAAGGAGAGACCATGTGTACAAACGCACGATGTACGTACTCCATAGTGTCTAAAGTAACATGAAAGTGAACAGTACTTATACATCTTGGTGGTCACAGGAAATAGCCTCCACACCTCATATGGACGACTCTGTTACCTGACGCTTTAGTCCTGACAGAGACAATCTTAGAATAGGTGACCACATACATGTTGTAAACAGCTCTTGTGTCCTTCACCCCATACAAGATACATTTAAACCTGAATGCTGGAATGTCAACCTATCAAGTACAGTCTCAAGATACCTGAGCAGGTAAAACTAGTGTATGTTTAAGTCCAGGTGTACAGAAATGAATGTGTGCAAAAGCTGTCCTACCGCACCAGCGGATGTATTGTACTCAACTCTTCCAGACTCCTGGGGGAAGGCTCGCCATCAATCCTGGGTGACACAACTTCACCAGAAAAGAAACAAAACACAAAAAAACCTGATCTGTCAGTAGACAGAGTCAGAGAAATATCATAAACATCAATTATGTCAAACTATTCAGTTCAAGTTGTTATTCACCGTAATTGGTAAATAACAGCATTACAATGAACAATGTAAAACTAGCTGCTTTACAACGTATACAAAGTCACATTTTCGAAAGAAATACTCAAATTACAAAAAGTGCTGTTAATAACATTAAACATTCAAATCTCATTGAGTCAATGCTCTCACCGATTCTGTGTAGCAGCCTGGACACACACAAAATGGCGGTACCCAGCACAACCACGAGATCTCCACAACTAGCAAAATAAAAATAACTTACTAAATGTATGCACTCTTTAGTGGAAGAAATATAGCGAACAACACTTGATAATGTATCTTAATTCACAGTGTAGGTGTTTTACCTTACTTGACGAACTAGTTGAACAAAGATTACACGGAGGAAACTCCTGGCTTCTATTTATATAATTCTAACAGATTCAATAGCGAAAAAGTCAAGTTCCACCGAGGCCCGCAGATCCAAAGACCCGACTAACCGTCAACTATCTCCGCAACATCTAACAACAATATATTTACCTTCTTAAGATCTTGACAATAAAGCACCAGGATTTCTCCATAAACTTCTGTTATTTAGGTATATCACGCTAGTCTCTCTCTCAGTCAGGTAGGCCGTGCCATTATTCCTACTTGCGCCTGATTGGCTTAAACAGACATGTCAGTCACTCAATTTGCTCAAATGTGATTGGACAACGCCTCAAACTCACATACCTACATGCATTCCCTAGCAACTTGTCTACACGCATCTAGTGATATACAGTAATTCAACCATTCATTACCACTATATAAATTCCATTAGCCCAAAGTCATACGGGTTACATATGGAGCTAGCTGACATGATCTACGATCTGAGCTACTGAGCATGTGCGAGTGGAATCAAAGATAGTACAGAAGGAAAGATGATTCACTCTGTAGCTAAAACAGAGACCTGAACACAAGGTGAAAAGAGGAGCTGCAGCAGTGAGAGAGAGATGTGCTGTACAACAAAAATATATTAAACCATGTAAACATATTCTGGTACAACCTTAAAATACAATTATGAACCTGAAAATGAGCATAATATGGCATCTTTAAATATAGATTTATGAATGTGTGGAGGCCATAACTCAAGCTTTAACCTGGGTTGTGTTGTTGTTGTGTCTCCAGGCTCTCGTCTAAAGGAATGTCCATCTCCAGACCGAGCGGCGAGATGGGGAAATGTCGCATGATTCGCCACCAGAGAGACAAGCAGAACGACCCCAATCCTCAGAGGTAACCAGCAATAATGACAATAATACTCAGAGCTTGTTTTTAGATTTATTGTAAAGCTGCGTAATCCTCAGTAGCGCAGCAGATTAGTAAAAGAAATCGTTCAAATTGGTATAGAAGCATGACATCTGGCACAGATACTCCCTAAAGGCCACTATTTTGGGAAAAAGGCGTTGGCCACTCAAAAATTCAGGATGGTGACCATTTGGAAAAATTGATGTAAGGATTCAAGAGAAATGGTGGCCATTTTGAAAAATGGATGTCATTGAATTTTTGAGGGACAAGCACTGTTTTCCAAAAAAAAAAAAAAACATTCTTAAGAGATTATTTTCACAAAATGTTATGCCTACCTGTTTGAATAATTTATATAATAAGCATTGAAAAGCAATGGCGGCCATCTTGAACAAATGACCGCCATGTTGAATTCTTGGGTGGCCAACGCCTTTTTCCCAAAAAGAGACCCTTAGAGGGTATCTGTACCAAATGTCGTGCTTCTCTACCAATTTGAACGATTCTCTTGAAATATGCCATTAATCTGCTGCACTACAGGGAGTAAAGTTCTCTGTCGCTAGACGGATTTCCCTCCGTTTTATTTTAGAAATGCCACATCTGAGATCGATGCAGATCCTATGAGAAAAAAAAAATGTGGGGGGGGTTCAAATTCAAGTTCAAGACCTTTATTTGTCCCCGAGGGGCAATTCGTTTTGCTGCAGTAGCAAAGTAGTTAACATACAATACATGACAACAAAACATCAACATCATTGAGATTTAAAATTCAAGATCAGACAAATAGATAAATTCGTACCACTAACACCAAAAATTCAGTATACCTTATGTGCAGATGTTACCTGTTGAGTTAAGCAGAGAGATAGCAGACGGTACAAAGGAGAATTTATATCTATTTGTAGTAGTATGGCTGACTAAGGCGGGAACCAGAGGGCAGCATCTTAAATTCCGCATGCAGAGGGTGAGAACTATCAGACATGATGGATTCAGCCTTTTTCAGTACTTGTCTATCGTACAGCTCAATCAGTTGTACCTGTTGAGTCCCGATAATTTTGCTGCTAACTTTATTTACCATTGCTAATGTGTTTTTCTGTTTTAAGGTATGAGAAGCATACCAGCAAATACATGAAAAAGTAAAAACGGACTCAATTAAAGATTTATAAAACAAAGTCATCAGGGATGCGTCTACTTGAAACTTAGCTAACTTTCTCAGACAGAAGAGACGTTGCTGACTTTTCTTATTCAGCATGTCTGTGTTCAGATCAAAGGTCAACTTGTTATCAATAATGATTCCCAAGTACTTGTACGACTCAACAAATTCCACCTCTTTTCCATCTCCTGTCCTGTATCACTTTTTCTTTTTGTAAGGCAACTACAAATATTAGCTCCATTGAATGAATGTGAATTTTGTTATTTCCATGAATTAATATATACAATTACTTACTATTGCAAACCTCTTGTCAGGGGATCGAGGTCATTCATTGGCCTGAACAGATACCCTGCTATGCCACCCGATTATTGTTACAGTTTTTAATCAATGCAAATAACGTTACGTGTAAAACGATGCACTATAGGGTTCCCGTGGGGAACATTTTGTTTTGTTTACAAAGGTCTTAAATGATGTCTTGTCCTCTCATAGGATGAAACAAATACCGTAACGTCCTAAATAAATGCTGTGTGTGTGTGTGTGTGTGAGACAGCGATCGCGGAGCAGCGCGATGATTTAGAACACCAACTTTTGTTGAACTTAGGCGAAATCTACCGACGCAAACACACAAAGTGTAGTACAGATAAAGACCTAAATGTGTATTTTGGGCTTTAATTCACCACATGTCTGAAAGAAGACATGTTATTGAAGACAAATAGCCCAAAATCTCAAAATTGACCAGTGAAAAAAACCGATGTTTTTGCCTGCCGTGTCTCGCCTTAATAATTAAGAGAACGGTGTGACTGGGATGTAATACAACAGTACAGGTACTATTTACGTCAGGTACTATTGTTTTTCTTTACGCTCTTGACTGTGGAGTGTGCGCGGACGCAGGGTGTGTGACACATGGATGTAGCTCGGTTATAACAATAATAACGGTGCAACGTGATGTATCTTAAGTCCGTGGACGTGGTGAGAACGGTCTGGCCCTAAACATTCAAGCTCGACCACAAAACAATCAGTTGTCAGGAAAGAAAAGGAAACGTCTGCCACCGTGCTACTAACGAGCTAACGTCAGCTAGCTCCTCGGTTAGAATGGGCGAGTGTCTGAAGGTCTGGCCAGAGATGCGGACCAGCTGAGAGCAACGTGGCTGAGGTTGGCGCAACAAGCGGATCGGCGTGCGAGTCGGCTAGCAACGGAGAGACTGCTGTGAATAAGACGATGACGGTTCGTAGGGGATGTTTGAAACAAAGCCAGTATGCTAACGCACATTTGACGGTATCACCCAGAGTGCCGATCACCGGGGGGGGAGAAAGAGAAAAAACGGAGGCAAACTGCCGCTGCTATTAATCCTTTAGACGCATAGCAGGGCGGGATGGAACAGTCACTGCAGCAGTTGGCATTTATATAACATTATATATTATCTGATCTTGCAGAGGTGGAACTCATTGTTCCGATACCATTTTTTCCTTCCAGATACTGACGTATCCGCCGATACCGAGTACCAATCCGATACCAGCGTGTTATGTTTTAATAGCTGTATATATACTTCTATCCCTGTATGGCTGTGATATGGTTGCTATCATTGTTGCTCTTCGTAAAATATGAACAAACAAACAATGAACTTTCTTTTACTATCTAGTTTGACAGCGAGTCATAACGGAAAAAGAACATAAATAAATTACTTCAAATTAGATTTTCTTCAGGGTAAATTGCGTGGTATCGGATCTGTGCATAAACTACAGTACTTACCGATACCAGCATTTTAGGCGGTATCGGAGGCTTTTCCGATACTGGTATCGGTATCGGAACATCTCTAATTGTGACACATAATAATACACATAATGCACACGTTTTATTTAACGACGCAAACAATAACTTAGATTAATCCTTTCCATATTGACCTTTCACCCAGAGCCGTTCTAGCCGCCATTCAGCTGTAAAATGAAGGAGGGAGACGAGAGAGTTCTCTTAAAGTTCCCATATTATGAAAAAAATCACTTTTTCTGAGATTTGGGGTGTTATTTTGTGTCTCTGGTGCTTCCACACACATACAAACTTGTGTGTGTGTGTGTGTGTGTGTGTGTGTAGGTTTAACCGGATCGCTCACACCCGAGAGACGATGAACAAAGACGGGATCAACTCTCTGTCGTACCGCGTGGTGAAGGCGGAGAAGTTCCACCTGTATACGCTGATCACCGTGGACGTGGGGAAACCATGACGACCGTGGCCACAGCGACACATCCCAGCAGGACCGCTGCAGTAAAACTCCTCGGGGTTCTGGTCCTGGTTCTGGGTCTCCAGCGGGACGGACTTGTTATTTTTTGCACAAACACGCGGCAGCGAAAAGCTTGGCGTTGTTTTTCTTCTTCTTTCTGCTGGACGCTCGGACACTCTGCTGCGACACATCATGAACAGGCCTTTTATTTTGAAAATCGGTCAGGCCTTTTACTTTGAAAATCAGTCAGAGACAATCAGGGTTACTGGGTGTCCCGGTGCGGGGGGTTATTGGTGAGGGATTCTGGGTAATAAAGAGTTTTTAGACGCGTTCAACAAAGGTCCAAAGGCTGGAAACATGCTGTAACCATGGCAACACGCTGTAACCACTTTATTGTTCCTAATGTGAAGTCACGGTCCACTTCTTGCCGTGACTTCACATTAGTATTTGATAAGAGAAGAAACCAAATAATCCTAAACTCGAGGTCCACTCAGCCGTGTGTCTTTGTGTGTGTGTGTGTGTGTGTGTGTGTGTGTGTGTGTGTGTGTGTGTGTGTGTGTGTGTGTGTGTGTGTGTGTGTGTGTGTGTGTGTGTGTGTGTGTGTGTGTGTGAAATGATAATCAGGAGATTAATTCATGTTTCTTCATTTTTTCATTCATAGATTATTTGATTAATTTAAAAACTGCAAAATGTAACCAAAAATCTGTCTCGGTGGCGAGTGACCAGTCACAGCGTTCACGTAAAGCCCGATTAGTTTCTGTGATAACAAACGGGATCCAAAAAATTAGAATTACAACAAAAACACAGATTAATACACAGGACCGACGGAAAGCTCACCGGGAATTAGAAAGTAACGATCAGGTCAGACCAGGGGTGTGTGTGTGTGTGTGTGTGTGTGTGTGTATGTGTGTGTGTGTGTGTATGTGTGTGTGTGTGTGTGTGTGTGTGTGTGTGTTCAGACCAAAGATTCAAACGAGTGTAACGGTGGATGAGGCGACTAGAACAGTGAAAAAGTTGGAAAAAAGCAACAAAAATGCTGAAAAAAGCTCCTAAAAACGCCCCCGCAGAAAAAGTGACTAGTTGTTGTCAGCTGGTGGAAACGTGTGTGTTTTAGACGGCGGCTCAACGACCGACCGCCGCGAGCTCGGTATGTGGTGGAGCGAGCTCGAGAGAGACTGACAAGAGAAGAGAATCAGAGGACAGAGAACTCTACTAGTAGCAAGTCTCTCACTGTCTCTATGCTCATTCATATCTTTAGACGCTACAGAAAGCGTGAAGAGACTCGCGTCGACTTGTCTCGTCGTGACTCTTGGCTCTGAACGGGACTTCCCAGCTTCTGTGTTCGGAGCTCTGAAGCGTCTGAAGTTGCTGCCTGGACCCGTCTCAACACCCCAGTTTTATCTCGTCTCGTCGCGATATTTGGTCTGAACTGAGCTTACGTTTCCACTCCAACCGCCCGACTGTTACTGCAGTTTAAAAACCGTCTTTAAGGTCCATGAAAAGATAGTTAGGCTCGCCGTACATACGCTGGGGGAAACCCTGCTAAATCATACTGATGGATTGTACCTCCCAAGTGTCCTTATCACAGCTGCTGCTACCAAAGACTTTACAGTGGAAACAGCTGCATCGCATTATTGATCCAGATTGGACCAACATCTCCCCAAATATATATATATATATATATGTGTGTGTATACGTGTGTGTGTGTGTGTGTGTGGAATTTTATTTTTTGTTGTTCTTGTTGCTGACAGGTTTGTGTGTTTATCTGCAGACCAAAAATCTTCATAATTCTGTTAATACGTGAATGAATCACCTTCAATGTGCCTTAAAATGAATCCAGTCTGTAAATGTACGAGGTGAAAAATACAGTGAAGAGCTCAACTGTGTGTGTGTGTGTGTGTGTGTTTCTTCTCTTTTAGGACACAGACGTAATGAAGAGTTCTGGTGAAACTGACCGTTCACCGGTCTAAATGAATACACTAAGTTGCATGAAAGGAAAATAAAAACGTGAATATTATAAAGTCACACGGCCGGTTTAAACTGACCGTCTCATGTTCAGCTCGCTACTTCAGTAGAAAGTCGTAGTAAAGCATGTCGAAAAAATTCTTAGTATGTTCAAAAAGTCATAAAAAATCATAGTATGTAGAAAAGTATGTCATAGTACAGTATGTTGAAAAAAGTCAGAAATTCATAGTATAGTATGTTGAAATTTTATTCATAAAGTCAGAATATTATGTTTAAAAAAATCATAGTATAGTATATCGAAAAAAGTAATAAAGTCATACTATAGTATGTTGAAATTGTATTTATAAAATGTCATAGAATATTATGTTTAAAAAAGTCATAGTATATAGTATGTCAAAGTCATAAAACTTTTTGGCATATTTACATTAAGTGTCATTCTATCCAAAGCGACTCAGGCCGGAGACGGGCTGCGTGGCGTGGCGTGAGCGTGGCTTTCCTGTTGCGTGGCGGCTGCGTGGTGTTTTCTATGTCTCGCGCACCAGAAACGTGTGTGACGCGGCGCTGCTGCTGTTGCTTGGCGACGACATCTACGTTTTGTGTTGCTCTTGCCTTTAAATTACGACAACAGTTTGTTATCCCCAGTGTAATTTAAAAATTAATTAGTTACAGCTACAAATTACTTCTCTCAAAAAGTAATTGAGTTAGTAACTCAGTTACCACATTGTAAAAGTAATTAGTTACTCAGCAAAGTAACTGTGACGTTATTTTTGATTTTCTATAACGCTATTATATATAACGCCTTGGTCACCTGTTGCTGACCCGAAAAATGGAGCGTTGCTTGTTTTAACAGAGTGGCTCCGTCTCTTCGCTGGAGCTCACGCTAGCTGCATTTGGGCTCAGGGTTATTATGGGTTTATTATGGGGTTATTATGGGGTTATTATGGGGTTACTATGGGGTTATTATGGGGTTGGGGTTATTATGGGGTTACTATGGGGTAATTATGGGGCTAGTGTGGGGTTACTATGGGGCTAGTGTGGGGTTATTATGGGGTTATGGGGTTACTATGGGGCTAGTGTGGGGTTACTATGGGGTTAGGGTTAGCATGTGTTGATAAGATTTGAGTTGCTTGAGGCAGACGTGGATAAAGTATTTTTCCTGGGCATATATATATATATATATACACACAGCACGTTACATAAACATTCTTGTCTTTAATTTCAATGACTGAGAAGTAGTGGCGGTACTCCAGTTCGAGGACGCTACCTTTGGATTTCCCTGGCTCGTCGCCATTGTTGCTGTCCTGCGTTTAGTGGTAGTCAGAGCGTGCAGTGAGACAGCGTGAGCAGGGCATCCGCCCACCCAGCCAATCATCATCACATTTGCAACAATGTCATTCCCACCCCCCCGCCCCCCCCCCCCCCCCCCCCACCTGCTCTCTCCAGGCAGCTGATGTGTAGCCAAAGCCGACACCTCACGCTTCATTCAACCAAATTGTAGTAACACGCCACGTTACATTCTTAAGTAATTAATTAGATTACTCCGTTACTGAAAAAATAACTGCGTTAGTAACGCTGTTATACTTAAACGCCGTTACTCCCAACACTGGTTATCCCACATCTTTCAACATCTGAAATATGAGTAAGTGGGCTGTCTGTTTATTTATTATTTCAATAACATTAACAACGTTGTGTACCTGATGTAGGACCGCCTCAGAAGACACACTGCACTGTTATTGTAGCCTATATGCTATCTTTGGATTATACATATATTACTACGGATAATTACAACGGTATTTGTTGTTTTTCAGTTTGAGTTGTTGACAGAAGTTCAGCCATTGCGGACCTTCTTCTGTAAAAATTTCACCCATTTCGGAGCTTATTATCACCTCGTTGCGGAGTTGCAACTTGATTCCAAAAAACATCTGAATTACTTTCGGATGTCAGCGGAACAAATGGAGATTTTGTCTATTGTTGGACCCGACCTGACGAGGCAGACCACCAGTTACCGTGATCCTATCGAGCCCAAGCACAGGCATGCCGTTACACTCAGGTAGGCGTGTTATTCTCTGTATAATAAAATAACCAAAGACAGTTGTACACAAAGAACTTTTTTTTAAATAAACAATTGAACATTATAAACGTATAAATACGAAAACACTATTCTTTACACTAAAGCAGATATATTATTCAACATAATGTTTATTTACAACTGAACTATTTACATTCAATGCCATTATTTAAAAAGGGTGGTAGGTAAGTCAGGGTGAAGGGTCAGACAGATGGAGGGTCCTCTTGGGGAGGAACAGGGTGATATTGGGACCGGGCTTGGTGTCTGGGGCTGTCTGGGTGAAATGCAGTGGAGGTGGAAGAGTGGCTTCCTCTTATAGAGCCTGGGGTGTTCCTCTGGGCCAGCTGTCTGTCCTCCAGTTCAGTGAGGTATATTAAGAAGTGAGTTTGGGCCTGGGCCTATTTATCCTAGGCTCCAAACTCAAAGCAAAATAGTGCATCTCCTCCTGTGAGGGGGGACATTTGAAGGTGGAATGGAGATGATGTCCAGTAGCTGTTTCTCAGCATCAGAGAGTAATTGTCTTCCCCTGTCACGTGCAGGTCTTGTTTGGGATGGGGTGCTTTGTCTAGTTTCTGAGAATAGCTTGAATGCGGGGTGTACTGCAGAGGGACTAACTCGGGGGTGGGGTGCTGATGTGATTGGCCCAGATGGGGAGGGGGGGGGGGGGGGGTGTTAGACCTCTGTGACGTTGGAGTTCCCGTGCGGTCCACATCCTCCTGTCCTGTGTGTCGTCCAGTGGCTGTACTGGATCCAGTGAACATCTTGAGCTAAAATGATAGTAACAGAGTTCAGTGTGATAATCAGGTAACGCTTAACTTTATACAAGTAATGAACAACCTGTGTGTACATATAATGTAAACAATGACATGTTTTTGTGCTACGAAGTTATTCAGTATACCTACAACCAAAACAAGGAAATTAAAGTACATACTAACCTTCTTGGATGAAATGAGGCAGCAGAAATGACATTTCCACCTCGTGTTTCCGTTCCTTGACTGTCCCACCTGCAGAGCCACTGGGAGGATGCTTTTGTTTTTTATGTTTTACATAAAAAAGGGTTACAGGCTGTACGCCTGTTCAAGGCTTGGCAGGTTCAGGTGTGCAGGGTCCAATGCCCTACGAACTTTTTTTTTCTACACCCTGCTCCCTCAAACTCCAATCGGAGCTGAAAGACCGTAGGCTACCGGTAAGTTGCCTATGACACTACATGCACCTGTAGCCTATATATTGTACACCTACCATTACAATCAACAGCTGTGGCACCTGCGTCCCACGCCTTCTCCTCCTGCCGTGGACCTTGTAACGACGATCCTGTGGATCGTACAGAAGTCGCTGTTTCTCCACCTCTTCAGTTAAGCTGCCGTCGTCCATCTTTGCAAACTCCATACATACAAACATACAAAAGTGTAGACTTGAAAGTTTCCAGTTTCAACTAGAAAAAAAGTCACGTGATTTGGATCACCCTTGTTGGACATATGGGGAGAGAGTTGTGGAAAGCCTATACTTCATGTTAAACATAAATATATTCTGATCTGATTACAGCAAAGACGACGTCGGCAGTGTTGACGGTAAAATAGACTCCAGAATATTTGGTTCTGTATTGACAGGTGACATATTTGAATTTTTTTTTAATTACATTTATATCTGTATTTATGTCAAAACCTCGATACTTTCAAACATCAACATGTCATTTATTAATATGTATTTGTGTCTAAATGACATATAAACATATTTTCATATTCTATTTTGTCTGGAAACTCTTCCAACACGCTGGCGTGTGGCGTGAAAAATAGGCGTCGGTTCTATTTCTAGCAGGCACGTGTTTTCGGCGCGTCACGCAGGCAGTGTGCACTCTAACCTGTTACCATGGGAGCTGAAATAAAAACAGACACGCCACGCAGCTGACACGCTCACGCCACACATCCAGTCTGTGGCCGACCTTACAATTGCTATATGATCAGAGGTCGCACCCATCTGGAGGAACTAGGGGTTAAGTGCCTTGCTCAGGGACACATTGGTATCACAGTGGGAATCAAACCCCAACCTCCCGCACCAAAGGCACGTGTCATATCCACTGAACCATCACCACCCACTTTGACTTTACCCAGAAATATGAAGGAATGAATGAATGACAATGGATTTATAAAAAAGTCATAGTATAGTAGGTTGAAAAAAGTCATAGTATAAAATAAACAGGTTGAGAACTCTCTGAGGACATCTGGTGGTGAAAGTTAAGACATCATTGTGTCACAAACTGTTTCACAGATAGAGTCTGGGAGGCAGACACTGTCACCACATTTAAGAGTAAACTTAAGACTCTCCTCTTTGATAAAGCTTATAGTTAGGGAGTGAGGAGTTGCAGTATCTGCAGAAATGCTTGTTACTAACCTAGCTCTGGGAGCTTGTTACTAACCTAGCTCTGGGAGCTTGCTCCCCGGAGTCTTTCTGTTTCTTTTTCACCCAGGATGAAATCCCGGGATTAGGATGGCACCAAAATCATGGTTCCAGCTGTTGCCGTGGTTCTGCTGAAATACCCTGCTATGCCGTGCTGCTCCCTGCACTACTACAACCACTATTTCTAGCTACTGTTTATTAACTATACTGTGATGCACCCCAACGGCCAGCAGACACCTCCTACCAAGAGCCTGGGTCTGTCCCAGGTTTCTTCCTGAAAGGGAGTTTTTCCTCGCCACTGTTGCACTAGTGCTTGCTCTTGGGGGATTTGTTGTTTTTTTTGTAAATTATAGAGTGTGGTCTAGACCTACTCTATCTGTAAAGTGTCTTGAGATAACTCCTGTTATGATTTGATACTATAAATAAAATTGAATTGAATTGAAGTGAATAATAGCCATGATTGTCTTTGAGTCGAAGATGAATACATGTTGAGTATGAATTCATGGATGAATAAATAATGACATAAATAACTAAGCCTATTTGGGACCTTGCATAAATAAAAATGTAATTGCCTTCTCAACAGGGATTTTCCATTTCAAAAATTCCATACTTTTTTCCATACTTATATTTCCAGACTATGTGGATGTCACCGTGCAAATAATAACTTCATTATTTGAAAATCCAACTGTTAACACATGGCATATCATAGTACTAAGTACAGCCCACAATGTCTGCAGCTCCCCTGTGGGTATGTAGACTACTATAGCTCATACAAATCCATTTACACCAGACCCAGAGAGAGTGTTATTCAAACAGTAATGAACCGTGCAAGTTAACTGTTATTTATTTTTATTTTTTACCATTAGGGGTTGAAATTAGTCAAACATGACATAACATAAAACTGTTCACTATAAATTAAGTCAAATGAGCTGACCACTTTGTCGTAAGAAACTAAAAATGAAGTAAAATAATACATTTTAAACCTAACAGAACTTATATTAACATGTAAAGTATTTAATCACAAACGTCTCTGTTTTTCTCTCCTGCCATAAGCATATCCTATCACTCAAATACATGAGGCACAACACACACACACACAGTTAGGTTTTTGGTTGCAAACGTGATTAATTTGGGAGGGAAATTAATAAAGAACACATTCCACACACATTTCTGTGATTATATTGAGTACGTAGCCTAGAGCAACATTGTCTCCTCAGCCAAATATGTGAGAGAGGCAGTGCAGAAGGCGTAGGAGTAGAGGTACAGCGGTACCAGGGCTTACTTTGAGCCAGAACACGCCGGAACATGTTCCGGCACCTTTTTTATTGGATCCGGCACCTCCTCTGTCACTATGAAAAATTAATCGCCTAAATGAAAAAAATAAATGACTGTTTGTGTAGTGTTCAATGTGGTTATCTGGTTTATTAGTCTTTATTCCCCATTGAAGTTCTACAAAAATCTTGTGTTTGCATTTTCGATGCGTTTTGAGGTGAATTTTCAGGGTAAGACAGAGGGGGGAGAGGGACGGAGCGCGGCGGCGCTGCACTTCAAGTGACACAAGCACTTGTGCTGGTTGAGATTGCTGTTATAGCCTCATGTCACTCAGGGGAAAAATGTCAAAAAGACAACAAAGTTTGCTGAACTCTTTCAAATACACTGGCCAGTCGGATCGCAAACAAGCAAAAATCGTTTCTGCCGATCAAGAATGTGGAGACCACGGTGGGTTTTTTGGTTAATTTATTTTTTTTGGATAA
Source organism: Gymnocephalus cernua (assembly GCA_023631565.1). Taxonomy (NCBI): domain Eukaryota; kingdom Metazoa; phylum Chordata; class Actinopteri; order Perciformes; family Percidae; genus Gymnocephalus; species Gymnocephalus cernua. The sequence goes on from CM042435.1 coordinate 1,066,650, forward strand.
TTGCTGCTTGTGAAAACCATTGTTGCAGTTAGGGCTGTGACGGTATGGGATTTTTTCTTACCGCGGTGATGAAGCAACAGGAAACGCGATTTGGCGGTTAACCGACCCCCCCCCCCCCCCACCCCCCACCCCCCCACACACACACATAAAATCACCCGGCGGCCGCGTCACACACTCAAGAACGCATGCAGGTTACGTAGTATCTGGAGCTGCTATAGCCTAAGCGAATTTCTCCAGCTCGGGATAAATAAAATCTCATCTTGATCATGAAAATGGGCAGCAGAAAATCAGAGCATTGATTGGCGTTTCCATGAGTTTTGCCCAGTTATTTACAGTAGGCTATTTTATATTTCGTTATTTCGTTTCGTATTCGCTTTGAAAATGTATAATTATTACATTATAAACATATTAACAATAATATGAATTAACATTTATTTATAGATTACTTTTTTTTGATACCTTTTGAGTTTAATATGAATTATAGAGCAGGTTTTGTCACCGTTTGCAACCCTTTATTGTGTAGAATAAATTGTTCAAAGTTTCAAGTTGCGTTTGGACGGGTGCGTTTATATCCACGGACTGTTACCTGAAAAACAACCTCTAAATAAAGAAGAATCGGAGTTTAGAACAACTCACCAGAACTAAGCGGTGTTGGGGCAGGTTGTGCTCGACTTGCTCTCTCTGGAGCTTTTTCTTCTACTGCTCTGGGAGAAAGACCCCCATGGCTCGGGCAGTGCCGTCCTTTTCTGACTTCATCGAATTTGTGACGGCTAAATGTAGATTATGGCCAAAGCAATTTAGCCATGTCCAGCAAGCTTTCGGACCGCAGCCACAATATTTGCTCCATTGTCCGTGGTAATACAGACCAGTTTCCTCTCGTCCAGGGACCACTCTTGGAAGGAGGACCTGAGGGCTTCCGCCAGGTTGTCACCCGTGTGGCTTTCTGGCGTGAACACAGTCTCCAGGCACTTTGATTTTAGTTCCCAGTTTGCGCTGAGATAATGTATGGTCAGGCTCATGTATAGCATCATGTTTACGCTTGACCACATATCAGTTGTCACTGAGAAATAATCAACGTCTTCGTGGCCATTTTTTTAATAACGTCAGCTAGCGCTGTCAACTGTTATTGCCTATACCATGTGAAGTGATAGCTACCGGTAGCCTACTTGCAATTACAATCTGACTCCAACTGTTTACGTTATGCTATTGTCTTTTATGCCCGTGTTTGTGTGTATTTAATTTAACATTATCTGTAAACATTACAAGTACTGAAACCTGGCTAGCAGTTAATTAAAAAATCAGACACGCACAAAAGAAATCCCCCATATGTTTAATGGACTGTCCCTCCCTTGCGCAGGAAGCGGGTTTTTTCCCCAGAAGCCCTTGAACATAGGACTCGCGGAAAAAGTCGTTTATAAGCAAAGATTAATGTGTTTATAGTTCAAATCACACACCATATGCAGTCCTGTAACTTTCAGCAAAAAAAATAAAAAAAATCATGTGCGGTGATGACCTCACACCGCGGTAGGCATCTCATTAATGCGGTATTGCGGTGATGCGGTTATCGTCACACCCCTAGTTGCAGTGTACTTTTTTTTTTGCATTTCGCACCGATGGAGTGCATGTTCTGAAATTCAAATAAACATTGCCCTGATGTACACACAGCGTTGTTTAGGTTTTTTTTAGTCAGAGAAGCTGTAGGCAGTGTAATTTTTTTTTGTTCCGTTACCTCCAACCCCCGTTTTGAGTCGACGGATCCACCCCCCCCTCTGCGCTCCGGGACCTCCCACTTTACAAATTAAGCACTGAGCGGTACCTACTTCTATACACTTTCTACTCGCTATAATCTTTCTACTAGCTATACACTTTCTATGAACTCTCTACTCGTTATAATAATCGCTATAATAACCTCTCTATTCACTAACTCTCCTGACTCTGTTGACTGCAACAACCCACAAGGCCCCGTGTCACGCAGCTTTGAATTCACCTTGGAAGCAGTCACGTGGGTGTGTCTGAAATGAAACTTCAGACGTCACTGGTCACGTGATTATCACAACACGAATCAAGCTCCCATACAAAGCTTCATTCCAAACTGGTTCATGTCATTTTTACATCACGTCATTCAGCTGACGCTTCTATCCAAAGGGACTTACAGTTGCTATATGAGCAGAGGTCGCACACATATGGAGGAACTAGGGCTCAAGGGTCTTCCTCAGGGACACATTGGTTGACGTATCACAGTGGGAATCAAATCCCGACCTCCAGCATCAAAGGCATGTGTCATACCCACTGCGCCATCACCACCCACTTTTTCACCCAGAAAATATGAAGGAATTAATGAATGAATGACAATGGATTTATAAAAAAGTCATAGTATAATATGTTGAAAAAAGTCATTAAAAAGTCATAGTATAATATGTTGAAAAAAGTGATAAAAAGTCATAGTATATTATGTTGAAAAGTCATAAAAAGTCATAGTATATTATGTTGAAAAGTCATAAAAAGTCATGGTAATTGACGTTTGGATTAGACATGCAAAAGATATTGTTAAATATATACTAGTGCTGTCAAACGATTAAAATATTTAATCGCGATTAATCACATTGTCATAGTTAACTCACGATTAATCGCAATTAATCACACATCTATTCTAAATGTCCCTTGATTTCTTTTTGTCCCATTATATTTTCTCATTTTAATGCTCTTAACATGGAAAAGTGGATCAGCTTGCTTTGTGCAAATTATTTTTTTTATTGAAAACAACATTGGCATATACGTAATGTTCATTTTCACACTAACTGAAGTCATCCGTGGTCGCCTGGCTTTGACGAGGGGGCAGACTCTGAGAATTCACATTAGCTGTGTGCTTGGCCATCAGGTGGTATTTCAGACTAGACATGCACTCAGGTCACTTTGGTCTTGTCAAAGGAACCATTTGGTAACTTTTTAAAAGTAAAATTTCCATTCAGAATCTTATTGGCATCCATTTCGGCATCTCGCGCTCGCCGTCCACTCAAAACGTAACATTAGCCTACTACTCTCTGGCCGGCTCGCAAGCCCTAACAAGTGTGTGTGGCGTGCCTTTTGTTTTGTTCCCGGTCTTACTAGATCCGGTGTGATGTTGTAACTTTTCTAACGTTAATAGTTGTTGGAACAGCAAGTTAATCTCTCGATAAAAAAAAATTGCGCCGTTAAAATGGGTTTGCATTAACACTGCTAATAACGCGTTTAACTGACAGCACTAATACAAAGTCATAGTGTAGTCCAGTTTGGTCAGTTAGGACAGAAGACAAACAACTTCTCTCATTTCAGGTGGTTTATTAAAGCTAGAATAATATCAACTTATATACAACCCCAAATCAGAAAAAGTTGGGGAAGTATGGAAAACAAATAAAAAAAGAAAGTAGTGATTGCAAAATGTACTTTGACTTGTATTTCATTGCAGACAATACAACAGCACATCATTTAATGTGTTCCTCATGACTTATACTGTTGTTGTTTTTTTCAAATAAACAAAATTCCTATTTTGGTTCTTGCAACACATTTCAAAAAAAGTTGGAACAGTAAAGCATTTACCACTTTGTAATGTTGCCATTCCTTTTCACAACACTTAAAAGATGTTTAGGGACTGAAGACACCAAGTGATGAAGTGTTTCAGGTGGAATTTTGTCCCATTCTTGCTGCAAACAAGTCTTAAGGTGGGCAACAGTACGGGGTCTTCGCTGTCGCATTTTGCGCTTCAAAATGCGCCACACATTCTCTATTGGAGACAGGTCGGGACTGCAGGCAGGCCAGTCAAGTACCCGTATCCTCTTCCTCCGCAGCCAGGACTTTGTAATGTGTGCAGAATGTGGTTTTACATTATCTTGTTGAAATGTGCAACGACGTCCCTAGAAAAGTATATGCCTTCTTCTTGAAGGCAGCATATTGTGCTCCAAAATCTATGTACTTTTGAGCATTAATGGTGCCATCACATAAGTTACTTTTGCCAAGGGCACTGACACAAGCCCATACCATGACAGACCCTGGCTTTTAGACTTGTTGCTGGTAACAGTCTGGATGATCATTTTCTTCTTTGGTCCGGAGCATACGGCGTCCATTTCTCCCAAAAAATACCTGAAATACTGATTCATCTGACCACAGTACACGTTTCCACTGTGTGATGGTCCATCCCAGATGCCTCCGAGCCCAGAGAAGTCGACGGCGCTTCTGGACACTGTTAACATAGGGCTTCCTTTTGGCACAGTACAGTTTTAACTGGCATTTGTGGCTGTAACTACGTATTGTGGTACTTGACAAAGGTTTGCCAAAGTAGTCCTGAGCCCATGTGGTGATATCACTTATAGATGAATGACGATTCTTGATGCAGTGCCGCCTGAGGGATCGGAGATCACGGTTGTTCAGCTTAGGCTTGCGCCGTTGTCCTTTACGCACTGAAATTCCTCCTCATTCCTTAAATCTTTTTATGATGTTATGCACTGTTGAAGGTGAAATAAGCAAATGTCTTCCTATCTTTCTTTGAGGAACATTGTTTTTAAACATTTCAATCATTTTCTCACGTATTTGTTGGCAAACTGGCGATCCTCGGCCCATCTTTCCTCCTAAAGGACTAGACCTTTCTTGGATGCTGCTTTTGTAACAAATCATAATTACAATCACCTGTTGACATCACCCGTTTCAAATCACATCATTTAACCAATTTACATGATTACTAGCCCTTAATTGCTCCTGTCCCAACCTTTTTTGGAATGTGTTGCAGGTCTGAATGACAGGAAAGGATGTATATTTACAAATGAAATTAAGTTGACCAGACAAAACATGAAATATTTTGTGTTCACATTGTCTGCAATGAAATACAAGTCAAAGTACATTTAAAAATCACTACTTTCTTTTTTTATTTGCGTTTTCCATACTGTCCCAACTTTTTCTGATTTGGGGTTGTACAAGGATTCGTCCGGTTTGAGAAGCCACAGTCAGCGGAGCGCTGTTACTGTCCGTCCTCGCCCCAAAATGAATGCAATTCAAATATCACAGCTCAATGCATGAAAACGTGCAGGCTATTGTAATTGGTTAAGACTAAGGCGGGATGCAGCCATGGTTTAAACTTTGGCACTTCCTTGTTGGTGCACAGGCTGGTCCCAGCTTCTTGGCACTCAATCCATTCAATGGTAGAGGACAACACCCTGAAAAGAGATTTCCCGCTCTCCCTTCCCCCGGGGTATTGTTCACTCGTTTACCGGATGGTGTCAGTTTACTTAAGAATTCAAACTGGTTCAGACCAGTCTGACTGCCTCCTCACCCTCAAGTGTCAGTGCCCTGTGTGTGTGATTTTACCCAAGAACAGTGTTTTAAGATGACTGTTCTCTACAGTGCTAGTAAATATTCCTAACAATAGTATGTTAGAATAATTATATTATCAAAGAATAGACAGAAATCATTTAAGTTATATCAAAGTTTATTTTTTTACTTTGAAAGCAACACTGCAGCATAGTACAGAAAATGTCTAACCTAAAGGCCGTTATATACTAGTGCTTCCAAAAGTGCGTGCGGAAATCGTGACGTCACGGGATTGCTGTGAGTATTTATACTCCCGCGTGGTGGTCGCGGCACTAGTTGCAGTCTTCTCCTGAACAGCGGTGGCGCTAAGGAGCAAAGGCTACCGATGTTTTTCTTTTTAAGGACTAGAAGAAGAAAAAGATAAAACAACGGCAGAACAGGCAGCAACAGTGCCGTCAATGCTTCGATTTGATTCAATGAGCTACTTCGTCAGATCGAGCCTTTCATTCACAAAAAAAAGAACTCATCTTAACCCGGTAAGTTTACAGGAGAGACTTGCAGTCAGTCGGCGATGGTTTCTCAGGAGCTCGTTCAGGTTTCCTGTTTCCATTTGTCGAGTGCCGCAGAAAAAAAATAGACTGGTGCGCCCCCTCCGCTCGCGCGCTGAAAATTGGACGCGCCACCTCTATAACGCGTCAAGCATAAAACGGCTTTAAGCCTCCAACAGCTGCTTATTTATACAATCATAATACAGAGATGATGTCCTCAGTTGTTATCTGGTCAGGGAGTTCTTTTCTCAGCAACACACCGTACTTAGACAAGATAGCCAATGGTTCCATGTTATCTTGTGAGAGCAAGCTGTGTTTTGGTTTCTTAACAACATCCACACAACAGTTTAATTTAACAGAGAGAGAAAACAGTAATCAGTATATTATTCTATGCAAACAATTTAATAAGAGTAAATCATAATTTTCCTAACAGTATGTTGAAAAAAAGTAATAAAAAAAAAGTAATAGCAGTTTGTCAAAAAAGTATTTATTCATAGTTTTCTTGGTAATATCAAGTGTTCAGATTACAGTGAGTCTACATTAATACTCTTCAAGTGATCACACACGTATGAACCAACATGACCAGCTTCAACTATATAAGAGGAAAACATTTAAAAAATAAACCCAACTCACAATATTCTTCAACAAAACATGAATACATGAAGTGATAAAGTAAAATATAAATGTCATAACAGTCATATATCCAAAAACAACCATGAATATCTCATAATCTGATTCCTTGGAAAACAACTGTCATGTTTACACTCATTGTGTGTTTCACTGCACTGATTTTCTCTTGTCATCTTTACATGCTCTTTTTCTACCCAATGTTATGAGCTCTGACAGATTCCACACTTCTTCTTCTTCCATATTTCTCAACAGGTTAGTGCCTGCAAGTGGTCCTGGACCTCGGCTACTTTGGGCTCGTGACTGCTCTCTTTTGTTATCTGGGTAGTAAACAGCGTCTTGACTCACGCTATTTGTTCCCTCTCTCCACTCTAACAGCTTGGCTTTAGAACATGTTCAAGAGGAGGCAGTGTGAATGTGTTGGTGGACTTTAAGGTGACCACTCAGAAAAAGTTTTCCCACATTGTTCACATCATTACAGCTTCTCTCCAGTGTGAACACGTCGGTGGGCCTTTAAGTAAGATAACTGTGAGAAAGCTGACCCGCATTGGTCACAGCTGTATGGCTTTTCTCCAGTGTGAATGCGTTGGTGGGCTTTAAGATTACCCAACTGTGCAAAAGCTGCCCCACATTGTTCACAGCTGTACGGTTTATCTCCAGTGTGAACACGTCGGTGGGTCTTTAAGTGAGATAACTGTGAGAAAGCTGCCCCACACTGGTCACAGCTGTATGGCTTTTCTCCAGTGTGAACACGTCGGTGGGCCTTTAAGTTAGATAACTGTGTGAAATCTGCCCCACATTGGTCACAGCTGTACGGTTTATCTCCAGTGTGAATGCGTTGGTGGGTTTTAAGTTTAATCGACGTTATGAATGCTTCCCCACATTGTTCACAGCTGTATGGCTTTTCTCCAGTGTGAACACGTTGGTGGGCCTTTAAGTTATATAACTGTGTGAAAGCTGCTCCGCATTGGTCACAGCTGAACGGCTTCTCTCCAGTGTGAGTGCGTTGGTGGGCTTTAAGTGTACCCAACGTAGAGAATTCTGCACTGCATTGTTCACAGCTGTACGGCTTCTCTCCAGTGTGAATGCGTTGATGGACTTTAAGATTTCCCGACGTTGTGAATGCTGCTCCGCATTGTTCACAGCTGTATGGTTTATCTCCAGTATGAACACGTCGGTGGGTCTTTAAGTGAGTTGACTGTGAGAAAGCTGCCCCGCATTGTTCACAGCTGTATGGCTTCTCTCCAGTGTGAACACGTCGGTGGGCCTTTAAGTAAGATAACTTTGAGAAAACTGCCCCACATTGTTCACAGCTGTATATATTCTCTCCAGTGTGAATGCGTTGGTGGGCCTTTAAGTAAGATAACTTTGAGAAAACTGCCCCGCATTGTTCACAGCTGTATATATTCTCTCCCGTGTGAATGCGTTGGTGGGCTTTAAGTTTACCCAGCATTGTGAATGCTGCTCCGCATTGGTCACAGCTGTACGGTTTATCTCCAGTGTGAATGAGTTGGTGGGATTTAAGGTGACACCTCTTAGAAAAAGTTGCCCCACATTGTTCACAGCTGTACGGTTTATCTCCAGTGTGAATGCGTAGGTGGGCTTTAAGGTGACCACTCTTAGAAAAAGTTGCCCCACATTGTTCACAGCTATACGGTTTATCTCCAGTATGAATGCGTTGGTGGACTTTAAGGTGACCACTCCTAGAAAAAGTTGCCCCACATTGTTCACAGCTGTACGGTCTATCTCCAGTGTGAATGAGTTGATGCCTTTTCAGCCCACCTAACCATTTGAAAGCTTCCCCACATTGTTCACAGCCATAAGGTTTCTCTTTACTGTGAACTCTCTGATGACTCTTTAAATGTCCAGATCTTGTGAAGGACTTGCCACAGCGCTGACAGCTGTGATGTCCGAGTCCCCCTCTTCCTCTCAGTTTCTATAGAAACAGACAGAGAGTTAGATGCATACATACTTACATATGCTAAGATGTTTACATATGCTAACATGCTAACACATGCTTATACTGTATATGCAAACATATGCACCTTTACAACAACTTGTTGATATTCTAAAAAAAAAATTATATATCATTACATATCACAATTATATTTTGTCAATGTATCATTTAGCAAACATCTAAAAAAGTGTTTTTGAGGAAATATACCCTTCAAACCTGCCTGGTCAGTTTGTGTTGGAATGTAAAGGGTTAAATTAATTGTCCACCTTTTGCTGCCTCTGCTGTTGCTAGGAAGATGTTATGCTTTCAGATCTGTGATTGGTTTTCCAGCTATACATCTACAGAGGGAGAGTTATTTCAAATTGACCAGTCAAATCTTCACTCTAAATGGGCGGGGTTTGGTATTGCTAGCTTTATGAAGTTCCGCCCGCTGTGGGCACAAGCTAGCACTGCTGTTAAACTAGGCTAGCTAACATCAGCCGGCCTGCTGGTTGATGATGGAAGCTTGGAGTAACGTTATCGCTGCTAAGGAGGACCATAGCTATGAGGAAGAGGTTGCTAATTTATATTCCACGCGTTTTTAAAATGAACTTTTAATGAAAAAGTATACGAAAGTTGTAGTTGATGGAAAACCGGTGAAGTGGGGTGCCCACTCAAAAACCCAGTGAAGTCAGCAGGTCTGAATCATGCAGATCTGCCCTCAGCTGAAGACGTCTGAGGGGAGCGACTTCTATGCTAGCCGCCCCACATAAGGAGCTGAACTTGGCAGTGATATACCCTATCGTTTAAAGACATTCCACATCTGGTGACCCAGTGATCACTAGGAAAGACTAGTTGGCAACCACAGAAGATTGGTCACTACTGGCATCTGGGCAAGACCAGAAACAGGGTGCCAAGGCTTGGCAAGCCAAAGCACTTCCTCTCCAAGGAGGAACCCAACTCAATATGCTATGGAAAAGGAAAAGTTAATTGTAAGACCGCATATGACAATCAAAGGACAAATAATAATAATAATACATTTTATTTGTAAAGCACTTTTCATAAGAAAATCTCAAAGTGCTACAGATACCACATCAAAACACATTAATAACACAACAGTTCAGAACAACAGAATATGTATAGTATTTACGGATAATGTGGAAAGGTCTGCAAAGGCGATGGTAGGATGGGCTGTTTCAACACAGTAGTGTGCAACGCACAGGGCAACCTGATGAGATGGACGAGAGGCAGGGTCAGTTGTCCAACCATAGCACCCAGAATCTCCAGGAACACAATGAAGGCGTCAGCATTCTCTCAAGTCACAACAACGTATCAGACGACCAGCAACGTCAAGAGAGGCAAGTCTGCCAGGAAACAGGTCAGCGAGTTCTGGCCATTGAGGGAGAGGAAACGAATACAAAGCTAGTGTTGTGGCCAACAGCAGCAGCCAGGAAAGACTGGGAGTCTTTCGACAGGGAACTAGACCAAATCCTGAAGTCTGTCCTCGCTGGTGATATTGGCAGGAAGATGAAGGAAATGTCCACTATCATCTGGAACATGGGAGCTGAGCGCTTTGGAATGGAGCAGAAACAGACCAAAGGCCCGCAGCATGCTGGAGAGAACAGGCACTCAAGGGAAATTACAAAATTCAGAGGCGACATGGGAAGACAAAAAAACTGCCCTTAAAGAGATGCAAGATAACGTGAGGGAGCGCATAAAGACCTTGTGCCGAGCAGAGTGCCAGTGAAGGGATTGAAGGAGGCGGGAAAAGGAGAGGGTCAAGTTCACAAAAAACTCTTCAAGTACCCGTCAGGGCTCCTTGGAGTTAAAAGATCAGGAGTGCTAAAGGCCCCGAAGGGGGAGGTGGAAGAGCACCTCCGTAAAGTGCACAGAGGAAGGTGAGAGGGAGAACTCGACCTGGAAGGTCAGTTGTGCAGCCCGGAGGAGCCGACCATCTCCTCTGATGATGGCGAACCCAGATGGCAGGAAGTCAATGACTTCATCCAAAAGGCCAGGGGAAGATCTGCACCGGGGCTGAATGGAATTCCGTACAGAGTTTACAAGAACTGCAAGATAACTTAAGGTAGTGTGGAGGAAGAACCATCTGCCAGACAGTTTTCTTATTACTGAGGGCTGCTTCATCCCAAAGGAGGACTCTTCCAGCTTGAAAGACTTCTGCACAATCTTGCTGTTGAATGTGGAGGGTGTTCTTGGCAATGAGACCGACTCATTTCTTGATCAACAAGTACACTGACACCTCTGTACAGAAAGGCAGAGTACCAGGAGTCCCTGGTTGCATCAAACACAACAACGTAATCTCCAAGATCAGCTAAGGACGCTAAGAGGAACCTGGGAGATCTAGCAGTCCTGTGGCTTGAGCTAACAAATGGCGCAAAAGTTAGTCAACCACACACTAAAAGCCTATCATGTTTCTCACAAGGTACAGCTGCTCCCCCAGAGCTATTTTGGGCACTTCAAGATGCGCTTCACCTCTGGCAATATCACTACCAACTGGCAGACATTGGAGGTCGGAATTAGGGTTGTGCCGACGGACGATATCATCGTGATGACGGCCAGCCATCACGATGGAGAGCCGCCCACCCTGTCAGACACACTAATCCTAGTCGCGGGCACTGGATGGGGAAATGACAACTGTCCTTCTCCATAAACATGAAATCAAGGAGAATCCACAGAACTGTAAAACAGGCGTTAACGTGGACCACTTCACACTTTCCTTTCTCCCCTCACAAGTTTGTGGACACTACTGTGTGCGTGCATCAATAAGTAAGTCTGATGTCCTGTGAGTATGGGACAATGTTATGTAGGATTCATGAATGTACTTACCAACAGTAGGCTACTTAACGAGGGTGCTATTTTGTGTGAGCTATATTGCGCATCTGTTCATGTGTGCTGCAAGAGTTATGTTTCTGTTTATTGAATGCGTTATTCAGTGCAAATATAACAGAGAATGTAGTTTAATTCCAGGCATACAGTCTTGAAGTTTTCCCAAACTCGCAATCTTAAGAGGCTGGCGGGGAATTCTTGTGGGTAGCCACCACTTGCCATACTCGTCCTTTAGTGCTGCCATCTCTGACTCACTCACTAGACCGTCGGCCTGACAAAAAACTGCATGTAGGCGGAGCTTGCTCGGCTAGCTTCAGAGCCAAGGGGGTAAGCCACAGAGCGAAGCTGCCATGGTGCCATTTTGATGCTAACAAGCCATTACCCCCCGTTAGCATCCCATTGACTTCCATTCATTTTGGCGTCACTTTGACAGCCAACAACTTTACATCTGAAGCGTTTAAAAACTTTATTTGTCCATCCACTGTTTATTTCTAAAGAAACACAACTATGTATAAAAGGCTCCATTACCTTGTATCTCACGTTATGGTGTTATTTTTGTAAAAATAGGCATTTTAGTTAGCAGTAAACGCATTTTAGTTAGCAGTAATTAGCCTGTACCTATGTTATCTCCTTACATATACCTACGCTCTCCATCTCCGCAAGATTGGGAATGATTGAGATTTCTCTTGGCACAGCTACCAGAAGACTTACAACGTTCAGACGCGTTGCTCACGTCACACATACGTCAGCAAGCTCAGTTTGAGACTGCAAAGCATCGCTCAGTACCGCTCAGCTATCACTGGAAAAGTGCTTCTAATAGACTTCACTGGTCTCCGTCCAGAGCAACGGGATCTGTTAGTCCATTTCTTTAACTGTCTATGTTCAGAACTAAGGCGGGGCAACAGATTAGGTGTCCCCAGAACCTGCGTATCTAACAGTAGTTCCGCATTACATTAATTAATTTGCACTAGGGATCGATCGATTTATCAGCCGGCCGATATATCGGGCCGATATGATGCGTTTTTTACGTCTATTTGCATCGGCCGATACGTGGCTGCTGTGTTCACCGATTTTCCCATCATTATTTACAGTCAGGCATCCACAAAGGCAGCTCTGTGTGGTTGTTAGAGACGCTGCCCATGCTCTGCCCCACTAGCAGAGTGCTGCTGGAAGCCTGCTCTTCAAGACAACATCAAAGTATCTTTTAACTGTGTGACTTACCTGAAATACTGCCATACACCTAGCCGTTACGAACACTGGTCATAGGATTAAGTAATGACGACGTGGTTCCGTGCTATTTTTGGGAGGTTTATTCAGCGATCACCCGTATGACACACACCACAGCGTACGAGAGACACACACACACACACACACACACACACACACACACACACAGACAGTTAAAGAGCACACACACCAGACTGTCTCTCTCCCCACTTGGAGAGCTGGGCGGAGTTGCCATCGCAGTCAGAGCGCAGCTCCCCCGCTCAAGAAGAGCATAATGATGACAGATGTTTTATACGTAGTTGAATATTAATTTGTGTTAACGTTTATCATGTACCAGACATACGTGCACATTGTTCCGTGGTATTTTTGGGAGTATTCAGCAACCAGCTGGCTGAGGTTTGGACACGTGTGTGTGCGTCTCTCTGAAAGACACAAACACACACAACACACGTGTCGGACATAAGTTTGCTGACGTTAGCATTATCAATCCAGTTCAATGGTGGTTGAGTTTTTCAGTCAGCATCAGCTACCAAACAGAGGATTGTGTGTGTGTGTTTGTGTGCGTGTGTGTGTGTGTGTCACAGTGTCTCAGTTGGACACACACCACAGTGATAATATGAGAGTGCTGCTTTTAAAACTTTGAGATAAGTGAAGTGTCCTCTATCGGTGGTGTTGGTCCAGATGGCATCGAGAATAAGTTTATTAAAATTGGTTCCCATGTGCTAGCAGTGCCATTGGCCTCACTTTTCAATCTGTCGTTTTCTTCTTATAAATTTCCTTTAGCCTGGAAGTGTGCCAAAGTTATCCCACTTCACAAGGGTGATGATCATGAAAATATTAATAACTATGGACCCATCTCAATTATTAATAGTGTTGTAAAAGTCTTTGAGAAAATAATCTTTTTCCAATTATCACATTATTTATCTGACAATAACCTATTATCTCAATGTCAATCTGGATTCAGAAAACATTTTTCTACTACTACAGCACTTCTAAAATTTACCAATGATGTGTTTTCGAGTTTTGACAATCGTATGTGTACAGGTGCACTATTTTTAGATCTTACTAAAGCTTTTGACTTAGTTGATCACTATCTACTCTTAGACAAACTGTACTCTGTTGGTCTGTCTACCTCTTTTTTTGCTTTGGTTTAATTCTTATTTACACAATCGTCGTCAGTGTGTGTCCTTTGGAGGCAGCATCTCTAATTTCACTTGCATTGACAGAGGAAATCCTCAAGGTTCCTCTCTCGGGCCTTTACTTTTTTCGATATTTATCAATGATCTTCCGCGTTGCTGCACTGAATGCAATATCCAACTTTATGCTGATGACACGGTCATCTATTGCTCTAAACCTAATATTTATGACATCAGCATTACATTACAAAATGGTTTTGATTCCGTTCAGCGGTGGCCATTGTCCAACAAGCTTCTACTTAATAAATCAAAATCATATTCGATGCTTTTTCAAAAAAAGCTGAATCTCTCATTTGAAAATGTACTTAAAATTACATTTCTTGATCAAACTTCCATAAAACCTACTCGGCAGGTCAAGTATCTTGGCCTTTGGTTGGACTCTGATCTTTCTTTTAGCACTCATGTACATAATATCACTAATAAGCTCAACTGTTCACTTAGAATTTTATACCAATCAATTAATTGTTTTAATTAGAATTGTTTCTCAACTTTTATTGCCAATTTTAGATTATGCCGATATCGTATATCAAAATACTACAGCCTCCTGCCTTCAGTCTCTTAACACTGCCTACAATAGCCTGTGTAGATTTATTCTCCGCTGCCCCTACAGAACACACCACTGTGAAATGTACCATCAACTGTCCTGGCTGACCCTACCAGATAGAAGGCGTTTTCATTGGTTACTATTTATTTTTAAATGTATTTATATGGACTATCCTTCTTATTTAAAACAATATCTAATTTTATTTAGCTCATTTTATAACTTGCGACACAACCAAATTTATTTTTTCATTCCTCAAATCAATAAAGAAATAGGAAGATATGCATTTCAACATAAAGCACCGTATGAGTGGAATAATCTTCCAATCTCAATTCGATCTTTGACTTCCTTTCCAATGTTTAAAAATGCCCTTGCTCAACATCTTCAGAATACATGCAATTGCTTTTAATTTTTGGAATCTATGTGTTGGTTGGAATTAACAGGTCAGGACAGATGCTGGAGCATTATTGGTGGCTACTACACTACTACTTGACTACTTCACTGTTGCTCTACAGTGGTTACCTCTGTTAGAGTTGATACCCTTAAACGGGACTAAATGAAACCTATCTTAAGCATGGTACATTTATCCCTTACAATTACATTTATGTGTGCATAAGTGTTTACTGGTGTCTAGATGTGTGTTTCGGTACATACATATTTCATATTTCATGTGTTACTTTGTTGAGGGATGAGTGAGCAATCTTAGGAGAGTCTTGTATGAGTGAATGTCTTGTTATGTATTATTTTTATTTTTTATTTTTTTTATTTTATTATTTAAATTTTTTTATTTTCTTGACTGCCGCTGTAAGGTCAATGTCAATTTCTGTGTCTGGATTTGAGGATCCCCTCGAAAACGAGATGGTTCATCTCAAGGGGTTATCACTCAATAAATAAATGTTAAACATATGTTTTATACGTGGTTGAATATTTATACCTTTTAACGTTGATGCAGTTTAGAAGAGAAACTTGAACAATTTGTTGCTTAATGTGCATCTAACATCACATTATTTTCCTCTGCTGATTTATGTTCTGTGGTTGCCATATCTGGCAGCTTATTTTACATTTTTGTTTAGACCTACTAGTGTGTTGTCTTTGCATATTAGGCAGCATATTAGCCTTAGACATGCTCATTTTATTTGAAGTAGAAAATTGAGGAAGCAAAAGCATTATCGGCTCCAAATATCGGCTCAATAAAATCGGCAGCCCGTATCGGCTAAGGCAAAAAAAAACGGTATCGGTCGATCCCCAATTTGCACGCAAGTTTTATTTATTTTTATACCGTGTTCATGTACCGAACCGAGATGCCCGTACAGTTTCAGTTCAATACGAATACATGTACCGTTCCACCCCTATCCGAAACACAACAATTAATAACCCACAACTAACTCTTTTTTGTGACTTAAACTATTTCTAACACTAATCAAAAGAGGAGCCGCCTGTTCAAAAATCTGACAATTTATCCACTGTGATTGGCCGTCGCTAAACATTACTTGGTTGCGCTAACGTTACTCTGCCTTGCTAACGTTACTCAGCCACGCTAACGTCACTCGGCTGTGCTAACGTTAACGACATGTCACTTCAAGCATGCAGCAGAGCAACTTTATGAACGCAATAACAATCCACCTACGGTCCCGCTACAGACCGTTGAGAAAGACGGGAGAAAGACGGTTCAGAGCAATGATTAAAAGACTGGAGTTAAGATCCACTCGCCAAAATACGTCCTCCAACCCACTAACGTTATTCAAACAGCGAAGCAGCTGACAGCGGAGATACGTTCACTCACCACTTTTCTACAACAACCTAATGTTACCTGTGGTCAAGGTAGTGTTTAAACAACTATCTTACAACTATTTTGTTTTGAAATGGAAACAATGTTAAAGTTGTTGATATGTGTATTCATTTAATTTAAGTTTATTTTACTACTTTGCAGTTTGCACAATAAAACTAGTTTAGCTTCTGTAACTGTTTGATGCATCTCCTTCATATGTTATACAATTTTGTGGAGCCAAGAAAATCATTTAGTAATCAACGTTTTTAGTAAACATGACATAAAAATGTTTTTGTGATATTCTGTGTACTTCTGACAGTAAAATAAGCCATTATAAACCTATTTAAAGACACAGTCAAGCAAAGAAAGAAAATACCGTGATATACCGTGAAACCGCCAGAATCTTAAAAAATACAGTGATATACATTTTAGGTCATACCGCCCAGCACTAGTCTTATTAATGATATCGTGAATGCTTTGGCAATGGCAATAAGCTTTCATTTTGTATTTGCTTTGATTACATTGTTTAAGTTGAGATTTACACTAAATATTTTATTTAACTGCTACTGTATGAACAAAATGCTGATGTAAGTGTTTGCAGAACAAAATGTTATGGCACTTAAGTTCATATGGCAGAACATTTAAAATAAAAAGGCTGTCAATCGATTAAAAAATTTAATCAAATTAATTACAGACTCTGTGATTAATAATCTAAATTAATCGCATACATCATTTTTGCTGTGAAAGTATTTTAAATATTTCAATTCAAATGAATCAATGAATAATCAGTATTAGTGACATTAAAGTTAAAAAAAACTAAGTGGTGGGCCGTTATCGGCGTTAACGTGCTGCATTAACGTGAGACTCTTACCGGGCGATAAAAAAAATATATCGCCCAATCTATTGTCAAAGTTGTGTTGGGAGCTGGTCTCTAGGCTACTACGCAGCTATGATGACTTTCACCTTGATATTTTAGCGCGGATGTATACAGCCTACTGACTGTAAAACAGTTCAAAATGAATGTTTAACTGAATAAACAGTCAGTAACAGTGTTTCCCACAGTCTAATGTGTGGCGGTGCACCTCACAATCATCACCGCCAGCCGCACTTGCGTTTATTAATTTTTTTTACCGCCATTTAAAACATGCAGCGTATTCGTTCAGCAGCATATTTCCTTCCCTGCTCTCCTCCGTCTCTCTGTCACCGGCGTCTGCCAGTGTGTTTAATGTCAGCGTCCCGACCGGACTCTCAGCAAACCAGCGATTTCACCCGCTTTAGAAAGTTAACTAGTCGTAGTTAGTTTGTGATGCATTCAGTGCATTTTGGAAACAGGAGATGAGCCCCTGGTCTAATGCTCCACCTGGCTTGAGAAACCGGTTCTCAAAGACTTACTTTTAGTCATTATTTGGGTAGCACACCCATTCTGAATGCCTTCGGCAGGATTCAAATGAGCCATTTTAATCTAGATTAATTTCAAGATTACAGTGAGATTAATCTAGATTAAAAAAATTAATCTATGCCCACCACTAATTTTATTTATATATATATATATATATATATATATATATATATATATATATATATACCTTTAAGGGAGAGGTGTTATGATATACGAGTTCCGGGTTAACGGCTGACTTGTGTCAAACAACGACATTGGTGAAAATGCTGTTGCTGTGGTGGCTAATGTCGGCGCTATCTACGCGGCCACCATCAAGTTACCGGAATTTTGGCAGCACAACCCACGGCCGTGGTTTCAGCACATCGAGGCCCAGTTCCAGCTGAGAGGAATAACACAGGACGTTACAAAGTATTTCCATGTGGTATCGGCCTTAGATGCCTCAACAGCAGCCAGGGATATGGCGCTGTTAGAGGCTCCTCTGGCTAACCTCCTGCTGGAACTCTTTGAACTGTCGGAGCTGGAGAAAGCAGACCGCCTGCTGTCCCTGAACGGCCTTGGCGACAGCAAGCCGTCCAAGTTAATGGAGAGGATGCTGGCTGTGCTGGGCGCGGTGGATCCCTCATAACTCTTCGCCCACAGTTTTTTGTAAGTTGTAGTACACCGCGGTAAAAATAGGGATGAGGTTTGAAAGTATCAAAATTTGGATACCGCCCAACCCTAAAATAAATAAATAAATAAATAAATAAATAAATAAATAAATAAATATAAATATAAATATATATATATATATATATATATATATATATATATATATATATATATATATATATATAAACCCACTGACAATCAATTTGCTTCTAAAAAGAAACAGGGCACAGACTTGGGTGCCACACACCTCAATAACTTGTATAAGTAAGTATAAAAGCCATGGTTCAACAATGTTTTTGTTGTTCCTTGAAGCATCCAAAACTTTTGACAGTTAATCACGGTAAACTGTTCATGAAATTACAAGAGCAAGGGTCCCCCATAACTAAAACGTAATTTGCATTATTGGTACTTCTATTTATGCAAAATAGATGGGGGAAGACAACATTGGCTCCTTGAATATTGTCACCTGTTTTTTTAATTTGTATATGGATGATCTTTCTAGGACATTATGCGTGTGTAAGACTGGCTGTATGGTGGGGGATAGGCATATTAATCACCTGATGTATGCAGATGATTTAATTGTTATATCTCCATATAGTGCTGGCCTAAAGCAACTGTTTAGAGTCTGCTCAAACTATGGACTACAGTATGACATCAAATTCAGTGCATACAAGAGTGATTGCCAGAACTAAGGAGGACAGGAAGCTGTACTTTCCATCTTTTTACTTGACAGGGCAAGAGCTAAACGTAGTTACTAAAGTAAAATACCTGGGCCACATCATCAGGGATGACTTTTCTGACGATGATGACATACAGCGCCAGTGCTGTAAATTATATGGACAAGCAAATATGCTGGCACGGAAATTTGATGTGCTCTTTTCAGAGTATACTGTACTCCACTTTATACAGCTCACATATCACCTAACAGAGTCAAAGAATACAATGTTAACTGCCTTAACCAATCCTGCACTTAGTGATACCAGATATACCTCCCAACTATGAAAACACTGGAACACGCAGCTGTACCTGTTGTAATTATTGTGCATAGCAATTTGTATGTATGTATGTATGTATGTATGTATGTATGTATGTATGTATGTATGTATGTATGTATGTATGTATGTATGTATGTATGTATGTATGTATGTATGTATGTATGTATGTATAGATGCACCGATTACAACTTTCTAGGCCGATTCTGATTTTTCAATGAGTTTGAACTGCCGATACCAATTTTAGCCAATTCCGATTTCATATTTTCTAACTACTTTCCAGCACACACATATTTATTTTCTATCTTTTCTTTAGAACATTTTACATTTGGCATAGAACATAAAACATTTTTTTAATAGATAATTGAATAATTGATCGCTATAAAATAGAACTATATAAATGGCACCTGATGTGGGAAATTCACACACTGCAGAGTGTCTGACCGTTTGCCTGAGATCAGTAGAGCAGACGGCTGTATAATTACAACTTTACGACATTTCATTAACAGCTGATGGAGCAGCGGTGCGTGTGCACGTGTGATGCTGATTTTGCGCGATGCTAATCATGCGGCGCCCGAGTGCATTTGACTGGCATAAAATCGGCATATATTAGACTGACCTGCCAGTCTCCGGTCACATAGCCTCGCATTAACACGCCACGTGGCTTTAGAAAGTGCCATGTGGCGTGTTATCGCGAGGCTACGGGTTTAGGAAAAGAAGAAACGGTTGAAAAGAAGAAACGTTTGAGTTTAGGAAAACAACGTGGAAAGGAAACATGACACGCGGGACACAAAGGAAACGTCACATGCGGGACACAATCCCGGCTCTCCTGGGTGAAAGTCCTGTTTTTTACCCATCCTCCACCCCGACCAAATCCCCTACTCAGAGTTTTGCTCTTTCATACTTCTCGTTACGCCGTCAATCTCTCTGCAGCCGTACCAGCAGGTTCAGAGGAAGCTCCTTTCCTGTCACCCTACTGAACTCTTGCTCTGCATCCGGTGACAATGAACCTACTAAGCCCCCCCTCACCCACCCTCCCCGGACAATTTGCATCTCCCACCCATACTGTTCTATTTATTTATTTACAAATGTACATACTAGGCCTGCACAATTAGTCGCAATCTCGATTCACTCTGTTCCCGATTTCCGGCCGTTATTTTGATAGGACAGCTGAAGACAAGCTGAAGGCATGCAGTGAAAGAGTGTGCTAAGAAATCATTATAGAAAAGTTAAAGAAAGTTTTTGATACTGTACTTAAATTGGTAATTGACAAATTCTCTAGAGGCTGAAGCTGTAGCTGCAGCATGTTGAGTTCAGATAGAGCCTGTATCAGGGCCATATTTAGTTCAGATAGAGCCTGTATCAGGGCCATATTTAGTTCAGATAGAGCCTGTATCAGGGCCATATTTAGTTCAGATAGAGCCTGTATCAGGGCCATATTTAGTTCAGATAGAGCCTGTATCAGGGCCATATTTAGTTCAGATAGAGCCTGTATCAGTACCATATTTAGTTCAGATAGAGCCTGTATCAGGACCATATTTAGTTCAGATAGAGCCTGTATTAGGGTCATATTTAGTTCAGATAGAGCCTGTATCAGGGCCATATTTAGTTCAGATAGAGCCTGTATCAGGACCATATTTAGTTCAGATAGAGCCTGTATCAGGGCCATATTTAGTTCAGATAGAGCTTGTATCAGGGCCATATTTAGTTCAGATAGAGCCTGTATCAGGGCCATATTTAGTTCATCAGCAGCGTGTCAGCAGCAATTAAACATTTTACCACCCGGGGGCGCCATAGGCTGCGAGTTACGTTTTGATTCAAAGTAAACATGAAGAGGTCACGGCGAAGTGTGGCGTGGGACCATTTTGATTTAAAAAACGACTTAGTTCACTGCAAACACTGCGATGCCGTGTATAAGTACAACACGGCCACGACTCAAATTATGTACCACTTAAAGTGCATCCGACCCTGGTTAACGTCGGTGCGTCCTGCTCTCAGTCTCAACCTAGCATCAACTCGGTGTTAGCACGGAGGAGCTGCGATGCACAACGAGCAGAGCGAAATTACCAGAGGGATCTGAAGTTCATTGAGATGGATATTGGAACCAGCATGTCACATTCCGTCACGACGTACCATCACCGGACTGGTAGAAACTCACTACGAAACGAAGAACGGAACGAGGTTCCCCGGGCCGGGCTGGCCAAGTTAGCGCAGGGGTAGCTACCTGAATCCCGGCCGGCGGGTGTGTTCGGCGGCTGGACTCACGGTCACCAGGCTGACCCATGGATGTATTAAGTGAACCTCAGACCCCAGATCATGTCAACATGCTTATTTTTCTCAACAAAAACCAGTAGACTGGTGCAGGAGTTTTATGTGAGTAACTGGTTATTTTGTATTAGGTTTTGTCCGTGCCTTGGATAGTTTTGAGTTACATTTCTGTTTAAGAAGGTCGGCTCACAGCAGCAGGTTCCGCTGCTTCAGAGCACCGCAGCACATATATCTATGTCATATATCTTTTAAGTTTAGCCAAACCTCCAGTTTAACTGCCACACGTTGTTCTTGTAATTAAGATCTCATTGAGGTAAAAACATGCTGTATTTTTGTATTTTCATTGCGTTAATTTATAAAAAAAGTTAAATAAAAAATGAATTTTAATATAAAAATATTAATGATTAATCGATAATTGATCATTAATTCTCCCGACGATCGACGAAGAAAATTTAATTGAATGCCCATCCCTAATCTGTACATGTTCATACATTGTTCACATTACATAGCCATGTTTATTCTGCTCTTATACCACTGCACTATATTTCTTGTCCTGTCTATGCACCACCTGTCTATACTCTAATATCACGTTGCACTTTTCTGCTTTTTTGCACTTCTGGTTGGACATAAACTGCATTTCGTTGTTTTTGTACTTGTACTCCGCACAATGACAATAAAGTTGAATCTAATCTAATTAACACGCAATCACAAGGTAATGTAACTCAATGGAGGTCAAACAGCGTTGATAAACACGCTAAAAAATGAGTATGCATCTTGATAACACATACGCCACTTCATGACAGTGTGGAAGCTCTGTCAGTGAAACTAAGTGGGATTCATGAGGATGTGAAAAAAGAACAAGAGCATCCATCTTCTCAACATGATGACCAGGATGACGTGTTGCCATGTGACAGAATATCAAACATAAGCAGCAAAAAACAAGCTTCAAAATCAAATCTGTCCAGCACTTCATCTGCACGTCTCAGAGCAGAGGCTCAAACGGCTGCTCTGCTCGCCCGCCAAAGGTTGCTGAAAGAAAAGCACGCTCTTGAGGAACAGGAAGAGAAGTGAAGACAACGAAAAGAACAACTTCAGCTTCAAGTCGATGTAGCCGCATCAGTGGCAAAAGCAAATGTTTGAAGGAGCTCTGGATCTGGGGCCTCATGTATAAAAGATTGCGCAGCTTTCATACCAGAAGATGGCGTACGACCAAAACTTGAAAAGTACCTACGCAGAGAAATATTCAGATGTATAAAACCGGGCGTACGCCAGGTCCGGCGCACCTTTCCTTTATACATCACAATCAACGTGAAATTGAGCGCACATGAACGAGCCACCGACCCGCCTTGCCTCCTCCCATAAATGAATATGGAAATTACTATAAATGCGCCCCTGACGTCATTCTTCGTCCAATCACAACGCGTTATCCCGCTGCAGACGGAAAAAACTTCACCAAGGTTTAGGTGCTGATCGCGGAAGTGGAGCCGAGAAATGTTTTTCTGTCTGGAGGTTTGTCATCTCGGATAAGCAATAAAAGAAAAGGCCCAGAGTGGCAAATGTTGACCAGGCGGTGAATGGCAGACATTTTAATAAACAATGTCTAATGTCGAAGTGGAAATCAAGAGAATAGAGGCAGCGCCACACCAGTTACAGAACAACATCTCAGTGTCAGTCCAAGTGACGCACAATAAGCAGTTTGAACCCACCGATGTAATGTTATTTATTTTAAGTGTTAGTAGGCTAGAGCGCGAGAGGGATCCGACTCAGAGGAGGAGAGGTTAGTGAGGCCAGCGTCTCCACGGCAGGTGACAGTGCGCACAGATCCGCTGCGCCACACATGGATGAAATAATGAAATAGTAAATAGGACTACAGTAACAGAAATATGTGCAGAATCAAGACAGTCAAGACGGCCCAGTGTTTGGTGGACCGGGAACACCTTGTTCACTTAATAGATTACAAATCATCCACCGGATCAATTACGCATCACATGAGTTTGCCCCCCCGACACAGCGTTTGTTCCTGGGGAGATGGATCCGTGCGTCCCGGCTCCCGTGCGCCATGGATGTCTGAGCCTCAGTAACTACAGACTTACAGACACTAACAAAAAGATCGCCACGGAAAATGTAATATAGGCTATTACATTTTTCAATGCTGATATTTTTGCTGCACAGTGAGTATGATATGTCATCTATGATACAGAGGATACAGAGGATGACTGAAAGTATTTTCTAAGTGGATTTATCATTCATTTCCCGTCCTCATGTTTAACAGGTTAAGTAGCCTGCAGATTAAACAGTTAATAGTGTGAAAGATGTGAAACATTAGCTACATAAATGATCAAACTTTTATGGAGTGTCAGCGGATATAAATATGTTTTTTCATAGACAACGCCACAGACATATGCCAGTAAGTGAAGTGGAAACTTTATTTTGTAATGTTTGGTGATTTTCAACACTTTTAACTTAGAATTCGCCACGTTACAGAGCCAGACAAGACTTTGCGGACGGTCCGCACATTCTCACGTCAAGTTTTTTTTTATACATCACAAAGTGTCCGTGACAACCAGCGTACGCAAGCTTTTCGTGCGTACACAACGTTTATACATGAGGCCCCTGGTGTGTGGAGTGCTGCTTCTCAGCCATCTAATGGCCTGGAATCAGACTTCAAGAAGAAGGAAACAACTGTTGAAGCTCTTCACATTGATGCAGAGACTTTTGTTCCTCACAAACTTGGAAAAGATGAACAAGGAAAACCAGCAACTGGAATTGCTGTTTACACTTTGGAATGCCAAAACAGGAAAGGGCCGACAATACCAATGATCTCCAGCAGAGGCCCCCAGAGCTGATGAGACAGAGACCAGGTCTAAATACTGGTACTACAGCGTCTCATCACAGAGATGTCCATAGACCTTTTTCCACTGACACTAACAGGGACCAGGGGGCTGTTGCCCCAAAGTAGAATGAAGAAATCCAGGAGAAGTGAAAAGCGCAGCCTGACTTGTTGTGATCCGCTCATCGTGACTTCATCAGCTGCACGTTTGCCGAGCCAGGATGAGAAGGTGAAGCTATGTCAAGCCAGGTGTAGATAGTCGGGATAAGTGCACGTCCACGGCTTTCTTAAATAGACCACGGCATCGATCACAGATTTACTGATGCAGAAATGGAGAAGACGCGTGTGATATGTTTCACCCGCTGTGGAGCAGCTTCTAATGCAAACGTACGAGGAGGTGAAGCATATAATATGCAAAAATGTAATATGGCTGCTGTTACCAAACAGAGAGGAAAAGCCCGACAGACACTAGCGGACCGACTGAATGTGTAAGGATTTAAAAAGATCTCCTCACTAGTTGAACACTAGTTTTAACTGCTTTTAATAAGCTTGTTTTATGTGTTAGTTAATATCTGGTTTATGTGTTAAATGTGCTGGTTTTACAGTAAAGAGTCTCTGAGTACCATGTAAAGTGCTATATGAATAAAAGGAGTTAATGTTCCTCAGGAAATTTACCCTAAAGACTTATTCACAATGGGAGAATATGTTTTACAACCATAAGCACAAATCTCTATAAGCCATTTCTAATTCTAAATATATATTTCTACAATTAATGTTCATACAGAACAAAGATGAGCGGACAAAAACTAACCTGGCAACAAGTCAAGATCAAATATAAAAACATGCTGCAGGCTGTAAGTGTCTTCATTCTTAACAATGTGCAAATAGTATGTAGAAATGACTTAGAAGATGCCTGCTCACATATTTCATCTAAACTGATTTTAGGCTCATTTGTCTGTAAAACTTCTCAAATCTGGACTAAATGATCCCAGAGAGGCGAAATGTTGTTAAAAACACAGTTCAGATTAGTGAAAACTGTATTCTAGTTGTGAAAATGCAATAACTAATACTAAAGGGGGATTTCACAGTTCTTTTCATATGTAGACCACATCACACACATTAGAATAAGTGAATTCTTCCTTCCTAGAATAAAGCTTCCACTAATCTGACACTGTTATTAAGAATCTGTAGCCTCTCTGGGATAATCTAGTCCACATTTAACAAGTCTAGGTCTAGTGGTTTTAGATCTGGACCTGGTCTAATGTGGTCTACAGCCACTGGTATACAATGACTTTATTTTACTTTCATCAAACGTCCCTAATTCACCAATATGTACAATACTACTACACACACTCCTGCTCTCATGTCGTCTACTTTGGTATTTATTAGTCCAGCATTGTCATATCTATCTTCATAGCGCTGTGTTCACACAGCAGTAACACGCTTCAACTTCCTATACACCCTTCACAATAAAAGCCCCTGGTTACTTTGTTACATACATGCTTTTATTTTGAAGAGAAGCATCAGGAAATGTGTGTCTTCATCAGCAGTAACTTAACCAGCCTCCTATAAACGGAGCGGAAATGTCAAACTAAGCAGATATCAACTAGAAACTAAACTAACACAGAGATTCAGTTAGAAGCTCCAAACGTCCTGAGAGCTCAACACACCGAGACTTTTAAAAACCTCTTTCTACGCCTCTGGCCCCTTTTCACACAGAGACCAGCATGTGTCTAATGCACGCAGAGCCCATCAGAGTCGGCCATCTTGTGTCTTTAGTGTGCTTGTTGTGTCCTAACACTAACCTGAACACCGCTGCTATCAGAGGCCGAGCCTGCTGCTTGTCTTCTGGGGACCTTGTTGCTCCGCTGCTCCGGCTTCTGCTGCTCCTCCTCCATTCCGCTCTTGTTCTGGTCCTGGTCCTGGTCTCTGAGATCCAGCAGCTCTCCGCTGCGACTGCTGCTGACTCTCCGGCTTGTGGACACTACAAATCCCGCGGAGCCTTCGTGTTCTCGCGATATCGGAGTAGCCCGCCTCCTAATGCATGTGTGTCTGTGGAGGCAGGAGGTTTATCCACTATTAAAATCATCATTTCTCACTAAATATTTAACCGATTTTTTAGCGGTTTGCTTTGTTCCAAATACCAGATATTTATCTGTGATACAGGATACTTGGTTACATTTTAACTGCAGGTCTCCAGACCAAAATTTAGACTAGGTTAGCTTAGGTTGTGCAGAGTACAAGTGCAAAAAATATGGCGTTATATATTTGTCTCTTTCCTGAGCCAGTAATTGTATGTTTTGAGCACAGAGAACTATATTTTGCAAGCACATTACGTTGCATTCTGAACATAAATGAACACTCGCAAAAAATAATTTCGTTTGAGCAAACAAAAACCTATTCCGTGCTCAATAAATATATTTGCCATAGACAGTAAAATAAAATGGACCAAATGACGCCGTTATTTTTGACGGAGACCAGTGAAGTCACTTTCCCGGTGGCAAAATTACGAATCCCACTATGGCAACGCCAAGACCCGCCCTACAATCACTACTATTGGCCAGGCGTCCAAGGTAACGTGACCCCATTAGTTCAGGTCCTATCCCCTGACCAATCCGCTATCCTAACCTTAACCACTCGAGGTGAAATGGCTAACCCCAACCAATCGAGCTGCTTCTGAGGGCGGGTCTTGGCGTTGCCATAGTCCATCCATCCATCCATCGTCGTCCGCTTATCCGTGGTCGGGTCGCGGGGGGAGCAGCTCCAGCAAGGGACCCCAAACTTCCCTTTCCCGAACCACATTAACCAGCTCTGACTGGGGGATCCCGAGGCGTTCCCAGGCCAGGTTGGAGATGTAATCCCTCCACCTAGTCCTGGGTCTTCCCCGAGGCCTCCTCCCAGCTGGACGTGCCTGGAACACCTCCCTAGGGAGGCGCCCAGGGGGCATCCTTACCAGATGCCCGAACCACCTCAACTGGCTCCTTTCGACGTGAAGGAGCAGCGGCTCTACTCCGAGCTCCTCACGGATGACTGAGCTTCTCACCCTATCTCTAAGGGAGACGCCAGCCACCCTCCTGAGGAAACCCATTTCGGCCGCTTGTACCCTGGATCTCGTTCTTTCGGTCATGACCCAACCTTCATGACCATAGGTGAGGGTAGGAACGAAAACTGACTGGTAGATCGAGAGCTTTGCCTTCCGGCTCAGCTCTCTTTTCGTCACAACGGTGCGATAAACTGAATGTAATACCGCCCACGCTGCGCCGATTCTCCGACCAATCTCCCGCTCCATTGTCCCCTCACTCGCGAACAAGACCCCAAGGTACTTAAACTCCTTCACTTGGGGTAAGGACTCATTCCCTACCTGGAGAAGGCACTCCATCGGTTTCCTGCTGAGAACCATGGCCTCAGATTTAGAGGTGCTGATCCTCATCCCAGCCGCTTCACACTCGGCTGCAAAACGATCCAGTGAGTGCTGAAGGTCACAGGCCGATGATGCCATCAGGACCACATCATCTGCAAAGAGCAGCGATGAGATCCCCAGCCCACCGAACTGCAACCCCTCCCTACCACGACTTGGCGTTGCCATAGTGGGATTCGTAATTTTGCTTCCCAGTGATGGCTGAGCGTTACTGCTCAGCCTCAAACTGAGCTTGATGACGTAGATGTGACGTGAGCAACGTGACGTGACGGAGAGCGTAGGTATATGTAAGGAGATAACATAGGCACAGGCTAATTATTGATAACTAAAATGCTAGTTAACATTAGTAATTAAACTAAACAGCTGATGTAAGTCCAAACTGCCTGCGAGCTTCTCCTGTACTGTACGGTAATTCCTCTACTATGAGACAGTAAGTCTCGTGGTTATGACCCAACCGTTAGCCTATTTTTATAAAAACATCTGCTACGGAGCCATAACGTGAGGTACAAGGTAACGGAGCCTTTTATACATTGTCGTGTTTCTTTAGAAATAAACAACGGACAAATGAAATCTTTAAACGCTTCAGATGTAAAATTATTGGCTGTCAAAGTGACACCACAATGAATGGCAGTCAATGGGATGCTAACGGGGGGTGATAGCTTATTAGCATCAAATGGCGCCATAGGAGGCTTCACTCTGCGGAGAGAAGCCTGCCCCCTTGGTTGTTTCACACTTCCTCTGAGACGAGCAGGCACAACAGTGGTTTCTGGGCCCTGGTGACTGACTGACAGGCTGAGGTTGTAAAGCAAGGCAACTTTACTTCTACAGCAGCTTTCAGCAACAAGGCAACTCAATTCCATTCCTTTGCACTTAAGTTAGTTGAATGTTTTTTGTTAATTTTGGCCAAGTTCGGATTGATACCAATCCTGAGTATCTGACTTTCCCCCCCCCCATCCAAAAAGCACGACCAGTTTTATTAATAATGTTACTCTGAGTGAGCAGTGTTACCAGAATTTTGTAATTTTGATAACTTTTTAAGGTGAAAATAAAAGTGTTGTGTTTAATGTATTTTTGTTGACGGTGAAATGGATTTTAAAACATATGGTATCGAAAAAAGTATCGTTAGGCACCAGTATCGGAACTGAGGTATCGAAATTGGCACCGGATCAAAGACATTTTAACAACACCCAGCGCGGCCGTGCGGCCGTGAGGGGAAAAAAATAATAATTGGGAACTTGCATGCGGTTTAATATTTTCGAGTCTATTGACTTCACCAACCAATCATATGAGAGGAACGCAGCTGTAACTAATGAAGGGCTTAAAGTATTTTTATATATTATATATACATTGCTACTGTATTTTTTTTACATTCATAGTGTATTTGTAGTGACTTTTGTATTTTAGGGTGCCTGTTAAGACCTGGCTAGGGACAACAGATGGAAACTAGCACTTGTAGCTAACTCTGGCTTGTTTACAGCAAGTATTTTGTCTGTTGATCATTGAGCATTGTCCCTATCAAATAAATAAATAAAATAAATAAAAAGTTAACATTAGTAATTAAACTAAACAGCTTACGTGAGGTACAAGGTAACGGAGCCTTTTATACATTGTCGTGTTTCTTTAGAAATAAACAACGGACAAATAAAGTCTTTAAACGCTTCAGATGTAAAGTTATTGGCTGTCAAAGTGACGCCAAAATGAATGGCAGTCAATGGAATGCTAACGGGGGGTGATGGCTTAGGTAGCATAAAATGGCGCCATCGCAGCTTCGCTCTGAGGAGGCAGGCTGACCCCTTGGAACCAGGTAGGTGACCTCGTTCTCCTGAGACGACAACATGGGCAGGGGAGGAGGGGTCCTGAGAGAGGGCTGCCCTCACAGCTGCCCGATCAGAATAACTGTCTGAAGAAGAGAGAGAGAGTTTACTTGTATTACGTTGTATTATTATTATTATATCAGATGTATTTACTGTTGTTTATATGTATGTTTGTTCTTATGCTTTTGGCTTGGTAGCATCAAAAGACAGTCTGGGGAGGCAGGCTTGTATTTGCATGCGTCTATCTGCAGCGTCTACCTGCGCAGCAGCGCTCCTGTCATGTCTCCCTCGCTCTCAACCTCTTCACTTTGTTCCACAAAACCAACCAATCGGAGAATCAAAGATAAATTCTGATTGGCTGTTTGTCTCCAATTAGCCTAGATCGCAAGAAACACATATCTACAGGGAAACAGTCTTTAACACAACACCTGCAGTGATTCCCCAGCAAGAGTCTTTTCTGCTGTAGCCAGGGAGATCTTGGAAAGATTGTGGAGCAGCTTAACTAATCAAAATAATAATAGCTAAAATAGTGTGACCAGATTTCCCGGAACTAAAACCGGGACACTTTGCATGTGATCGTACTGCTCATGTACGCACACACCTTTTAACGTTGACATGTTCCAGCTCAGGGATCCGTTTCAGGTAGGAGGATTAGTGGAAACTCTGAGTTTGTTAAGCCTGAGATGAGGGAAACTCTGGGTTTTCCGTTTCAGAAAGAGAGGTAACTTAACCTCAGAGTCAGTTACTATGGTAACTGAGCCTATGAACCTAACCTGGTCGGGAGCAGGTTTTCTTCAAGAAACCTCGAGTTTCTCTCAGACTCCTCCCCATGGATGTATGAAGAGAATTAACGCTCCTCCCTCTGACACAGAGCTCTTCATTTCCTCATTCATTCATTCAGTCTGGATCAGGAGCATTTCAGACCAGTTTGTTATATCGGCATGAATAACAAAAAAAACATTGTTGGTTTATTAACTGTTAGGCAGACTTTAAAACATTGTTTTTTCTCAAAACATGACATTTCCTTTTATCGACGATCCGTTGATGAAGACGCTGTATGGCAGGGAGTTAAACATATGTCAGGAGATGATATTGACGCATTTTAATTTCCAGATAACTTCCTATTTGATTGCTATGGTTTTTCTTCCCAGTCTATCAGTTATGTAAGCTACATAACCTTATCGTCCTCATATCACTAACGTCACCCATCGTGGACATGCTCTACATCCCAGCACATTCTTGCATTACAGTTGTCTCTACAACCTTGGTGATAATAATAATTTGAATAAAGCGCCGTCAGAAGAGATCGCTCTGAAACGTTGTATAACTGCTATAAATCATCTCATGCTTTGTGTTTGGGCTTAATTCAATCCTGACAGTCTAAGCTTTCAATAGATGTGCTGCATGACCATATATTTAGAAGATTTAATGCGTCAAATTTATAACAAAGTTTAAGCAGCGTCCACTTTGAGCGTGAGTGTCCCGTATACGGGTCAGTGAAAGTAAAGAGTTTAAACATGTGTAGTGTTCCTGGACACAGACCAGTCAGAGACATTAAAAAGGATTTCCACAGGATTGCAGGTGAATGATGTAAACCCTTTGAAATGAAAGATTATGAATTATAATTCTGTTAATGATGGTGCTGCAGCCTCAGAATGAGATTAGTAGCCTAGGACTTTTTCATCCGCAGTATTGCACCTAACTGAAATAGATTTTCAGTAATATTAGCTTATGATTAAATATGATATACATCATATTGGAATATAAGCATTTACTCTAGCAGCAATTTTCTCCAGCGCAATTTCTCTCTCTTTGCAGCAGCCGCTGTGTTGCTTTTTTAACGAAATACATACCGTTTGTTTGTGGTTGTTGCCATGGTGAATCGTAGTATCATGGCTCCATTCATGCTGTCTTTGGTGCACGCGCGTAACCCTGAGTCAACCTACTCCGAGTTGATTGAACCAACTCAAATCAGCCGTTGTGAAACCAAAAACTCAGAGTTTCCATCTCAGGCTCAATCAACTCAGAGATCAGGCTCAGACTCAGAGTTTGTTGAACCTCCTACCTGAAACGGACCCCTGGTCAGACAGACACAGACAGATTAGACATAATTTTGTCAACAGCACACGTAGGCCTCCTGCTCACAACATAATAGGGTATCACAGTTAATATTCATGAATTGTCCAATCCAATCCACCTTTATTCATAAAGCACCTTAAAAACAACACTGTTGACCAAAGTGCTGAACACAATCTAAAAATAAACAATAACATACAACTGAGGCACAACACAAAATAATAAAACCGTAACAAATAAATGCAACAATACAAAACTCAAAGTCAACCCTCAAACTGAGTTAAAAGCCAAAGAAAATAAATGAGTTTTAAGACGAGATTTAAAAACAGGTAGAGACTCAGTAAGTCTGATGGGCAAAGGCAGCTCATTCCAGAGTCTCGGAGCTGCCACGGCAAACACACAGTCACCTCTGGATTTACGTTTAGTCTCGGGGACAACCAGTAGTGCCTGGTCAGCCGACCGGAGCGAACGAGAGGGGGTATAGGGCACGAGCAGATTAGACAGGTACTGGGGGGCCAGGCCATGCAAACATTTCAAAACAAATAAAAGAATTTAAAAATCAGTGCGAAAGTGCACAGGGAGGGATTGTAGGATGGGTGTAATATGGTCAAATTTTCAAGTGCCAGTTAAAAGACGAGCATCTGTATTTTGGACTAGCTGTAATCATATTTGATTTGCTAATACCAGTGTAAAGTGCATTGCAATAATCTAAACGAGTAGTGATAATAGCATGGATTACAATTTCAAAATCATGTCAAGATAAAACCGTTTTACTTTAGCTAGTTGCCTCAGCTGGAAGAAGCTAGTCTTCACTACTGCACCAATCTGCGCATCCAGTTTTAAACGACCATCCAACTTGACTCCCAGGTTAGTAACCACAGGGCTTATGTCTCGGGTTAGACAACCCATGTCAACAGGAACCGCAGCAGCTGAGTCACTAGGAGCAAATAAGACAAACTCAGTTTTGCTCTCATTTAAGTATAAGAAATTCATAGCCATCCATGCTTTCATGTCATTCAGACACTCTAAAAGGATTTTTGACTGACTTAGTGGTACATATATTTGGCAGTCATCGGCATAGAAATGGAACGAAACATTGTGACTTCTGAGGATTGACCCAAGAGGCAGCAGGTACATTGAAAAAAGTAGCGGCCCAAGGACAGACCCTTGAGGAACTCCGCACGAGAGAGGAGCCGTAGAGGACACAGCATCACCAAACTGAACTGAAAAACTTCTGCCTTCCAAATAGGACATAATGCAGGCTAAGGCCAACCCTTTAATGCCCACACAGTTCTCTAGTCGAGACAATAACATTTGGTGGTCGACTGTATCGAACGTAGCCGTAAGGTCCAGTAGCAGCAGAGCAACAGTATCACCAGAGTCTGAAGCCAGAAAAATGTCATTGAAAACCCTCAGCAGAGCTGTCTCAGTACTGTGGGCTGACTTAAACCCAGACTGGAACATTTCAGTTATACAATTGTCCTTCAAAAATGTGCTCAGCTGCAGATAAACAACTTTCTCCATAATGTTGGAAAGCAAAGGGAGCTTAGAGATGGGCCGATAATTTGAGAGTTCAAGTCGGTCCAGACCCAGACAACTGCATGTTTGAAACTCACAGGTACGACTCCAGTAATCAAAGTATGCTGGGCGCCATTATAGGAAAAACCTCTTGTCTTGTCTTGTCTTGGTATGTAGCCTACATATCTAAGAAATACTATTAAAAGATGTTGAATGAGTTTCGTGTGGGACCAACTATATTATAACAATATTTTTCAGAATTAAAGCATTCTTTTGGAAAATGCACCCACTGAACTTGTGACATACTTTGTGAAAAGGTATTTTTCATCGTATGGCACTAAACGAATTATTTGGAACTGCTGCCACAGGCTTGAACTTAAGTTATCGTAACACTTTACATTAAGGGTACATGAATTATGAATTAATGCATGAATACATGATTTGTGCATTACTTCATTCCTTTATATCTTATGAATCATCAGGAATTGACATGCATTCATAGCCTCTCATTCATGACCTCATGCATGAACAACATCAACTAAAGAATTAGGTAAGGTGGCTACATCATTATGCACAAGTTGTGTTCAGATCAGAATTTGCACAGTGATGGCCACATTTCTTTTGCAGAAAAATGATCATGCTCAATAAATCATAATTCATAATGATGTGCCCACATACCTAATGCTTTAGTTGTGTTGTTCATGTGTAAGGTCACGAATGACAGACTATGAGCATGTCAATTCCTGATCATTCATGGGATATTAAGGAATACAGTAACACATAAATCATTAATTACATAATGCATAATAATACATAGCCTACGTCAATTAATTCATGCATGCATTCATGATAATTTATGTACCCTTTCCGTAAAGTGTTTACCAGTGTTAGTCTAACCAACAACACACACTCAGACCAGAAAGGTTGGAAAGCACTGATCTACAGTATTTATATTATTGATCGACTGGTATATTACAGACATGCCTTAATGTGTTAATGGTTTTGTGATTAACACATTTGTGTTGTTTGAATTCCATTAACATATCTCCATGTGTGACTAACGTCATCCTTCACAAGCAATCTACACAGCTAAATCTGTCATGTTAATGTGAGTTAAATTCCCAGTGTAAATGATTTAGAGTGAATGGGTGTTGATTTCTGTGTTATTTTAACACTTACATCGCTGAAAAAGCTCTGTGGGGGGCGTCATTTCGAGGAGTCAGGAGCATACACTCATTTTGAGTTACTTTCCATGTCCGTTTTTTCGCGCACATTGACGAGCAGGATATTTGTCTTTACTTACCGTGGCAGTGAACTTAGCTAGCTAAACACCCAGAAGAAAACTGCGTGGAACCACATTTATCAATTTATTTAAACCGTGTTTTAACATTAAGTGGCGTGTGATGCAATCAATATGCCAACGTGTGGATTAATGGAATTTACTTGCTAGCTTATAGTTAAGGTTAGCTAGCTAACATAAGTTAACGTTTGTTAGCCTAGCTTAAACTTTTCCTTAAGTTTACAAACTGTACGTTAACGTTAGAGGTAAAAATATACCTTTCGTGTTTAAATGTAATAAAAGTTCTTACCAGTGTATTTACTAAGGTTCTATTAAAGGTATAATGGAGGATTTTCCTGAATTTTAGAAAAGAACCGCCCTCTCCACTTTTAAAAAAAAATGCACATACGCAACACTCTACCTGCTCCCGAGAGGGAACACCTATTAAACGTGTGCACGAGAGAGCATGCACGAGCCTAGTTCTCTTCGTGCACGCTCTGTTTACAAGTTGCTGTCGGCATGGCTCTACAAGCCGACTTTCCAAAAGAAGATTTGCACTTTTTCCACAACGTCAGACTCTCCACCGGTAAGTGGAAATCTATTTAGGACAAGCATCTCTATAGCTAACATTAGCACGCTACAGGCCAACAAACAAGCTATCGCCGAGAGCGGGGGGGCAGCGGTCGGAGGTTTTTATATACTGTCTATGGTCGGAGGCCGTGGCCGTCTGCTCGCTGACCTGTCACGGCACGTAAACATATCCCAGAATGATTGACAACTAGGAGGACCAATAGTCTTGATGATCCACCCGGAAAAAGAAAATCCTCCACTATATACTGGTCAGGTTTACACTAACTGAACGCTTAATGAAAGTCATTTTATGTGCCGTCGTCGTCAGGTCCAACATGCTTTGTGTACGTCTGCGTGCAGTGAAGCAGGAAAATTCTAATTTGTCGTCGGTGATGACGGCCTGCACAAGGCTTTTGGCATCTTCACACTGGCCATTTTCGCTCTGCGCCGTTCACGTCCTTCATTTTTAATCGCGCTAACGTTACTCACGTTTACCCGCCGGAGTAGATTTCTACACGTGGTTTCTTTCCGCCATTAATATGGCAGAAATAGCGACTGTTGCTGCTTTTTTCATGCTGTGGAAGTCCCAGATACTTTGGGAAATCAAACGGCGTCATGTCTGGATTATTACCATCATCTGGTGGAAGGAAGCAGCCTTCTCATTAAGTAAACGTTAGTCTGCTGCTTCCAGCGCCAAAATACAAACATTGTGATGAAGATTTGTAAAACGTTTGAATTCATACTTTATCCAGATTAAAAATATAAAGTCTATACTTTATCAGGTCTGTCTGCTAAATGACAAGCAAAGTACTTTTAATAATGTTTGTTTTCTGAATGAAGTTCCAAAAAAGTTGCCAGGGCATCATGTTGCAAACCAGAATATTTTTTGAATTTCTTTACCTGCATATGATCAGCAATCTTCACTGTTGTTTGTTTGCCACTTAAACATAAGCTAACATCTCCTTGCAGTTACGATTGAACTGATTATTGCTTTTTCTCCACGAGGTGCAGTTTCAGGATGTGACCGTGTTGCTGAAGCTGAAGAAGTACCACAGTATCAACAAGTACATCAGATTGCCATCCTTTAAAGGCCATACAAATATGTAGCCACATGGATGCATGCAGTGCACGAAGTGGGCTGGTACGCACCGGTACGCAGTACCAGCACTTCTACCTTTTACTCTTAAGCGTACCTGCACTTTTTCTTGCGTACCGCTACTTCTCGCATGCAGCCGGTACTCTACCACTGACAGAGAAAGCGTCAGTGCCAGAGAGACGACCCTAACGTTACATAAACTACACTACCCAGAGGGCACTACGTGTTTACATTTTAGATCTTGACGAATCACGTAAAGGCAACAGTCGGCCCAGCCTATCAGAAGTTAGCTTCTCCACGGACGCTAGTTTGAAAAAGCTGTCAGCCTGACCGTAACAGATGTTTCACTGCTGAAACCTAGAAACTAAAAATAAGTGTCTAGTTTGTGAGTCGTGATGTTAGCCGCCTGGCTTCAGAAAGGTACTAAAAGAAGGCGTGTGCCAGAGCCAGACACACACACACACACACACACACACACACACACACACACACACACACACACACACTCACACACACACACACACAGAGTGACTGTTTGTTTTGCATCTGTTTGAGCACCAAATTATTGTTAAAATGAATAGTTTTGATGAATGAATGAATTAATTTTTCTTAACATGAATCCAACATATAAGCAAATATAAATCAGCTTATTTGTGGAAAAAATAAACAATATTGATACTAGCCTATATGTAAATTAGTCACTTAGGCCATCCATAGATAGTTACAGTTTTTTACAATCACTTTGCTACTAATTTCAGAACCTTGACGTCATTTTTCAAAACTCTAGACACAAAACTCACAACGATCATCACTTGTAACACAGACTGTCCAATGTTCAAAACATTGTATTGTGTATTCATATCTTTAAATACATCTGGCACAATCATTGGTTCAAAAAACTAATTTATAGTTAAATACCATTGAAACGTTACTTTAGATCACCCACACACAAGCTACTCATAGTTTCACTGGGTCATCGTTCGTACAATCATTAAATATTGTAGTACAAAATATGTGATACATGTTTCATTATGGTACTAGATGTAAATACATCCCTGTAAAAGTACTGCAGTAGTAGAGAGAATACTACAGACACAGTGGAATAATTGAACAAAATCTGAAATGTATTGATGAAACAATACAGTACGATCACAACATAGGTTTATTAGAATCAAAGCAAAATAATTAGCTATGAAATAGAAAAGAAAAGACAGTACTGTAAAACATCAAATGCAGTGTTCCTCAACTTGCTTGTACTGTAAAAAGCAAAACAAAGAAGTGATTACTGTACTTCTACATATTCATCAACTCTGTCTTGTAGATTTGGCCGCAGGTTCTCATCTACATCGCAATTAGACAAACATCTTGGAAAAAACCTTGGTGAACAATGTGGTATGAGAGTATATATATATATATATATATATATATATATATATATATATATATATATATATATATATAAATATATATAGTATATATCTCAATCGTCAGCAACAAGTTGGCAGAATTGGATAAGCAATTCCAAAGACCTGCATGCATACAGTGCAGTACTGTCAATACTGTAAATTGTCTCAAAGGTAGTACATAGGACCATAGAAACATTGTCTGGTAAACAGTAGTACATTACAGTAAAGGTAGTACATACACACTTAGTCACATTACCTACTCTGTGATACACATTGGTATGCAGTCATTTGACAATTGAGAGTAGCATACTGTTATGTATAGTGCATGCTGAAGACTTACCGGTTCTCATTGCGGAAAGTTCTGATTATAGAGGCCACGGTTGATCTTCTGAGGTTTGGTTGAATCATAGTAGCCGCCTCAGTCATTGTCATTCCATGATTTATAACATGGTCTACAACTATTGCTCGGATTGCATTGGACACTCTTTGCTGTTGCTGCTGCTGTCTTGGTCCGTGGCCTTGTCCTCCACCACGTTCCCCCACACCTCTCAAACGAGGCCCACAACCACCTCTCAGAAGGGGTGCTTGTCCCCTGCCATTCCTTTGACCAACACGTCTTCCTCGTCTTACTTCCTCCCACCACTGCTTGACGTCTATTGTGACCTGGATCACCTGCCGGCTCCATGTTACGTATTGCTATGGTGTTGCAAGTGGATCCCAATCGATTCTTATACTTGTACCACAATGTGAACTCAATCATCAGTAACGAGTTGGCAGAATTGGACAAACAATTCCAAGGACCTGCATCCATACAGTGCAGTACTGTCAATACTGTAAATAGTCTGAAAATGTGGTACATGGTACTATAGAAACAGTGTCTGGTAAACAGTAGTACATTACAGTAAAGAATGATGATGAAATATTACATCCATAGATACTGTAGTCTGATTGGTTGATGCTCAACACTAACTGGTGACAATGAATCTCGATATCTTGAAACTTTCATGATCTAAACATGGAATATTGTTTGTCTGTTTCCAAACAACTATGGATTAAGAGTACTGCAACAGTTACTTATCATTTTGAGTAGTTGTATTGATTGATAGTTAGATGATTGTAATGAATTGAATAGACAGTCATCAGAAATGTAATGTGTGAATTGCTTTTTGAAGTAGTAGTACTTTGTACTTTGATGTTAAGTTTTGTCATATTGAACAGCTGATCTTTGTTAAATGAACAGCTGATCTTTGGTTTATGTGTTTTGTATCCAAGCAATTGAAGAAAGTGTTAGAGTTTTGAAAAATGTATATTTTGATCATTGGTTGTGAGTTTTGTGTCTAGAGTTTTGAAAAATGGCGTCGAGGTTCTGAAATTAGTAGCAAAGTGATTGTAAAAAACTGTAAACAGTGTCTGATGAGTAGTACATTACAGTAAAGGTAGTACATGGGACCATAGTAACAGTGTCTGATAAACAGTAGTACATTACAGTAAAGGTAGTACATGGGACCATAGTAACAGTGTCTGATAAACAGTAGTACATTACAGTAAAGGTAGTACATGGGACCAT
Organism: Gymnocephalus cernua; assembly: GCA_023631565.1. Classification (NCBI taxonomy): domain Eukaryota; kingdom Metazoa; phylum Chordata; class Actinopteri; order Perciformes; family Percidae; genus Gymnocephalus; species Gymnocephalus cernua. The sequence continues at coordinate 1,105,495 of CM042435.1, forward strand.
AGTAACAGTGTCTGATAAACAGTATACATTACAGTAAAGGTAGTACATGGGACCATAGAAACAGTGTCTGATAAACAGTATACATTACAGTAAAGGTAGTACATGGGACCATAGAAACAGTGTCTGGTAAACAGTAGTACATTACAGTAAAGGTAGTACATGGGACCATAGAAACAGTGTCTGATAAACAGTAGTACATTACAGTAAATGTAGTACATGGGACCATAGTAACAGTGTCTGATAAACAGTAGTACATTACAGTAAAGGTAGTACATGGGACCATAGTAACAGTGTCTGATAAACAGTAGTACATTACAGTAAAGGTAGTACATGGGACCATAGTAACAGTGTCTGATAAACAGTAGTACATTACAGTAAAGGTAGTACATGGGACCATAGTAACAGTGTCTGATAAACAGTAGTACATTACAGTAAAGGTAGTACATGGGACCATAGTAACAGTGTCTGATAAACAGTAGTACATTACAGTAAAGGTAGTACATGGGACCATAGTAACAGTGTCTGATAAACAGTAGTACATTACAGTAAAGGTAGTACATGGGACCATAGGAACAGTGTATTATAAACAGTAGTACATTACAGTAAAGGTAGTACATGGGACCATAGAAACAGTGTCTGATAAACAGTAGTACATTACAGTAAAGGTAGTACATGGGACCATAGAAACAGTGTCTGATAAACAGTAGTACATTACAGTAAAGGTAGTACATGGGACCATAGTAACAGTGTCTGATAAACAGTATACATTACAGTAAAGGTAGTACATGGGACCATAGTAACAGTGTCTGATAAACAGTAGTACATTACAGTAAAGGTAGTACATGGGACCATAGTAACAGTGTCTGATAAACAGTAGTACATTACAGTAAAGGTAGTACATGGGAACATAGTAACAGTGTCTGATAAACAGTAGTACATTACAGTAAAGGTAGTACATGGGACCATAGAAACAGTGTCTGATAAACAGTAGTACATTACAGTAAAGGTAGTACATGGGACCATAGTAACAGTGTCTGATAAACAGTAGTACATTACAGTAAAGGTAGTACATGGGACCATAGTAACAGTGTCTGATAAACAGTAGTACATTACAGTAAAGGTAGTACATGGGACCATAGTAACAGTGTCTGATAAACAGTAGTACATTACAGTAAAGGTAGTACATGGGACCATAGTAACAGTGTCTGATAAACAGTAGTACATTACAGTAAAGGTAGTACATGGGACCATAGTAACAGTGTCTGATAAACAGTAGTACATTACAGTAAAGGTAGTACATGGGACCATAGTAACAGTGTCTGATAAACAGTAGTACATTACAGTAAAGGTAGTACATGGGACCATAGTAACAATGTCTGATAAACAGTAGTACATTACAGTAAAGGTAGTACATGGGACCATAGTAACAGTGTCTGATAAACAGTAGTACATTACAGTAAAGAATGATGATGAAATATTACATCCATAGATACTGTCGTCTGATTGGTTGATGCTCAACACTAATTGGTGACAATTAATCTCGATATCTTGAAACTTTCATGATCTAAACATGGAATATTGTTTATCTGTTTCCATACAACTATGGATTAAGAGTACTGCAACAGTTACTTATCATTTTGAGTAGTTGTATTGATTGATTAGATCATTGGAATGAAATGAATAAACAATCATCTGAAATGTAATGTGTGAATAGTTTTTTGAAGTAGTAGTACTTTGATGTTAAGTTGTGTCATATTGAACAGCTGATCTTTGTTAAATGAACAAATGATCTTTGGTTTATGTGGATTGTAGCCAAGCAATTGAAAAAAGTGTTAGAGTTTTGAAAAATGTGTATTTTGATCCTCTCCGGGAACCATCACCTTATCGTGGTGGAGAGGTTTGGGTGTCCCTATGAACCTGAGGGCTGTGTTGTCTGGAGCTTTGTGCTCCTGGTAGGGTCTCCCATGGCAAAGTGGTCTCAGGTGAGGGGCCAGACGAAGAATGGTTCAAACAAACCCTATGAAAAAACGAGGAAGGGATAGAGAGACCCTGCCCGGAGGAAGCCCGGGGCCCCCGTCTGGAGCCAGGCCCAGAGGGAGGGCTCGTCAGCGAGCGTCTGGTGGCCGGGTTTGCCACGGAGCCCGGCCGGGCACAGCCCGAAAAAGCTACGTGGCACCTATCTCTCCAGCCCATGGGCCCACCACCTGTGGGAGGAACCGCTGGGGTCGGGTGCGCTGCCACACGGGTGGCGGTGAAGGTCAGGGGCCTCGACGGACCAGACCCGGGCAGCAGAGGCTTGCTCTGGGGACATGGAATGTCACCTCGCTGTGGGGGAAGGAGCCGGAACTTGTGCGTGAGGTGGAGCGCTACCAGTTGGATCTGGTGGGGCTTACCTCTACGCATAGTCTCGGTTCTGGAACCGTACTCCTGGAGAGGGGTTGGACTCTTTTCTTCTCCGGAGTTGCCCAGGGTGTGAGGCGCCAGGCGGGTGTGGGGATACTCACAAGTCCCCGGCTGAGCGCCGCAACGTTGGAGTTTACCCCGGTGGACCAGAGGGTCGCCTCCCTACGCCTGCGGGTTGTTGGGGGGAAAACTCTGACTGTTGTTTGTGCATATGCACCAAACAAGAGTTCAGAGTATTCGGCCTTTTTGGAGACCTTGAATGGAGTCCTGTATGGGGCTCCGGAGGGGGACTCCATAGTTCTGCTGGGGGACTTCAACGCACATGTGGGCAATGACGGAGATACATGGAGAGGCGTGATTGGGAGGAACGGCCTCCCTGATCTAAACCAGAGTGGTTGTCTGTTATTGGACTTCTGTGCTAGTCATGGATTGTCTATAACAAACACCATGTTCGAACATAGGGATGCTCATAAGTGTACTTGGTACCAGAGCACCCTAGGCCGAAGGTCAATGATCGATTTTATAATCGTTTCATCTGATCTGAGGCCGTATGTTTTGGACACTCGGGTGAAGAGAGGGGCGGAGCTGTCAACTGATCACCATCTGGTGGTGAGTTGGGTCAGGGGGTGGGGGAAGACTCTGGACAGACCTGGTAAACCCAAACGGGTGGTGCGGGTAAATTGGGAACGTCTGGAGGAAGCTCCTGTCCGACAGACCTTCAACTCACACCTCCGGTGGAGCTTTTCGTGCATCCCTGTGGAGGCTGGGGGCATTGAACCTGAGTGGACAATGTTCAAAGTTTCCATTGCTGAAGCTGCGGCAGGGAGCTGTGGTCTTAGGGTCTTAGGTGCCTCAAGGGGCGGTAACCCTCGAACACCGTGGTGGACACCGGTGGTCAGGGAAGCCGTCCGACTGAAGAAGGAGTCTTTCCGGGATATGTTATCCCAGAGGACTCCGGAGGCAGTTGCAAGGTACCGAAGGGCCCGAAGGACTGCAGCCTCTGCCGTGAAAGAGGCAAAGCAGCGGGTGTGGGAGAAGTTCGGAGAAGACATGGAGAAGGACTTTCGGTCGGCACCAAGGCGCTTCTGGAAAACCGTCCGCCACCTCAGAAGGGGGAAGCGGGGAACCATCCAAGCTGTGTACAGTAAGGATGGGACGTTGTTGACCTCAACTGAGGAGGTAATAGGGCGGTGGAAGGAGCACTTTGAGGAACTCCTAAATCCAGCTGATGCGCCCTCTTTGTTAGAGGCAGAGCTGGAGGATGACGGGGGATTGTCGTCAATTTCCCTGGTGGAGGTCACTGAGGTAGTCAAACAACTCCACAGTGGCAAAGCCCCAGGGATTGATGAGATCCGTCCAGAAATGCTGAAAGCTCTGGGTGTGGAGGGGCTGTCTTGGTTGACACGCCTACTCAACATTGCGTGGAAGTCTGGGACAGTGCCTAAGGAGTGGCAGACCGGGGTGGTGGTTCCCCTCTTCAAAAAGGGGGACCAGAGGGTGTGTACCAATTACAGGGGTATCACACTTCTCAGCCTCCCTGGTAAAGTCTACTCCAAGGTGCTGGAAAGGAGGGTTCGGCCGATAGTCGAACCTCAGGTTGAAGAGGAACAATGCGGATTCCGTCCTGGGCGTGGAACAACGGATCAGCTCTTTACTCTAGCAAGGATCCTGGAGGGAGCCTGGGAGTATGCCCATCCAGTCTACATGTGTTTTGTGGATCTGGAGAAGGCATATGACCGGGTCCCCCGGGAGACTTTGTGGGAGGTGCTGCGGGAGTATGGGGTGAGGGGGTCCCTTCTCAGGGCCATCCAATCTCTGTATGACCAAAGCGAGAGCTGTGTCCGGGTTCTCGGCAGTAAGTCAGACACGTTCCAGGTGAGGGTTGGCCTCCGCCAGGGCTGCGCTTTGTCACCAATCCTGTTCGTAGTATTTATGGATAGGATATCAAGGCGTAGTCGTGGTATGGAGGGGTTGCAGTTCGGTGGGCTGGGGATCTCATCGCTGCTCTTTGCAGATGATGTGGTCCTGATGGCATCATCGGCCTGTGACCTTCAGCACTCACTGGATCGGTTTGCAGCCGAGTGTGAAGCGGCTGGGATGAGGATCAGCACCTCTAAATCTGAGGCCATGGTTCTCAGCAGGAAACCGATGGAGTGCCTTCTCCAGGTAGGGAATGAGTCCTTACCCCAAGTGAAGGAGTTTAAGTACCTTGGGGTCTTGTTCGCGAGTGAGGGGACAATGGAGCTGGAGATTGGTCGGAGAATCGGCGCAGCGTGGGCGGTATTACATTCTGTTTATCGCACCGTTGTGACGAAAAGAGAGCTGAGCCAGAAGGCAAAGCTCTCGATCTACCGGTCAGTTTTCGTTCCTACCCTCACCTATGGTCATGAAGGTTGGGTCATGACCGAAAGAACGAGATCCAGGGTACAAGCGGCCGAAATGGGTTTCCTCAGGAGGGTGGCTGGCGTCTCCCTTAGAGATAGGGTGAGAAGCTCAGTCATCCGTGAGGAGCTCGGAGTAGAGTCGCTGCTCCTTCACGTCGAAAGGAGCCAGTTGAGGTGGTTCGGGCATCTGGTAAGGATGCCCCCTGGGCGCCTCCCTAGGGAGGTGTTCCAGGCACGTCCAGCTGGGAGGAGGCCTCGGGGAAGACCCAGGACTAGGTGGAGGGATTACATCTCCAACCTGGCATGGGAACGCCTCGGGATCCCCCAGTCAGAGCTGGTTAATGTGGCTCGGGAAAGGGAGGTTTGGGGTTCCCTGCTGGAGCTGCTCCCCCCGCGACCCGACCACGGATAAGCGGACGACGATGGATGGATGGATGGTGTATTTTGATCATTGGTTTTGAGTTTTGAAAAATGACGTCAAGGTTCTGAAATGAGTATCAAAGTGACTGTAAAACACTGTAATGTGAGGGATCTCTTGTTATTAATTAACTGTATTCCCAACAACTTATTACACTATCTGTGTGTCTGTGTGTGTGTGTGTGTGTGTGTGTGTGTGTGCGTGCGTGTCTTTGTGTGTGTGTGTAAAGTGTGTGTCTGTGTGTGTGTGTGTGTGTGTCTGTGTGTGTGTGTGTGTGTGTGTGAGAGTGTGTGTGTGTGTGAGTGTGTCTCTCTGTGTGTGTGTGTGTGTGTCTCTGTGTGTGTGTCTCTGTGTGTGTGTGTGTGTGTGTGTGTGTGTGTGTGTGTGTGTGTGTGTGTGTGTGTGTGTGTGTGTGTGTGTGTGTGTGTGTGTATTTCTCTGTGTAAGGGTAAAAACTGAGGATTCACTGTGCCACATGTATGTTTAAAATGAAAACATGATTTTTTAATAGCTTATGCACTAAAGTTATGTAAACTTGTTTAAATAAATCCATAATCCCATTTATATTGTTAATAAATGACAATAAATTGTTGTTGTACCAGCAATATCTCCAAGTTTTTTTGACTACAGAAATCTCAAATGTCATAATGATCTGCCAATGCAAGAGAGTACTGGTACCTTATTTTCCCACTTCAAGCACTGACGATAACCGATATCGACCCAGAGGATATCAATGCATTTATAGTTTTATCACCATTTCCCTTTTCAGATCACTGCCAAACAACACTTTATTTAAATAAGTCTATTGTACCAGAATCAGAAACCAGCTAAATATACGACCTCCATCAAAAATATATATGGAAAAACTGCAGCAACATAGAGGATTATTTAACGGCACTAGACAGTACAGAAATCATATCAAAACTTAATCTCTATACTTACTAACTACCCATGCACAGAAGATGGAGTACATGAGGCTACACAGCATTTAAACAATATATTTGATGAATTAGCTACAAAATCAAATCTCAAAAAAACAATTAACTCTAGTAATATAATAACAAAACACAAGCCTTCAAAATAAAAATGGTATGATAATGAATGTGTTTATGCTAGAAAACAACTAAGATCATTATCTAACCAAAAACACAGAGAACCCCATGAGGGTCAAATACTGGTCCAGTACCATCAGGACCTAAAAGACTACAAAATACTAATCAATAAGAAGAAAGAGCTTCACACATCTGAAGAACTTAACAAAATACTAATCAATAAGAAAAAGAGCTTTACACATCTGAAGAACTTCACAAAATACTAATCAATAAGAAAAAAGAGCTTCACACATCTGAAGAACTTAACAAAATACTAATCAATAAGATAAAGATCTTTACACATCTGAAGAACTTAACAAAATACTAATCAATAAGAAAAAGAGCTTCACACATCTGAAGAACTTAACAAAATACTAATCAATAAGATAAAGATCTTTACACATCTGAAGAACTTAACAAAATAGAAGAAGCCGTTGACCAAAACTTCTTCTGGAATCTGTGGAATAAATTCAGTCCAAGACAAACTAAAGATAAATGAACAATACAAAATGGTTTGATCTGGAGAAATCACTTTGAATCTTTGTATAAGAATATTGATTATGGTGCAATCACCCCCCAACAACACTCAGCAGTTGAACATCTTCACCAGTTAGAGGAAAAGGTGAAAGACTACCAAACCCCCCCAGACACAGAAATAACCCTGATGGAAACACAGAGCCAGCTGCAGGCTGGAGGCTGGAGAGACTGGTGGAGGGACAGGATCTGCCCTGAGAGGCTGAAGCACAGCAGCCCCCCACTGCAGGCAGCCCCCCCACAAGCTGGTCAACCTTGTTCTGGTGTCTGGTTATTTCCCTGAGATCTGGAACCACGGACTCATCACCCCCCCAGATTGAACCCTAACAATTACAGAGGCATTTGTGTGAACCGTAGTCTGGGGAAGGTTTTCTGCAGTATTATTATTAATGTCAGAATACTGTCCTTCCTTACCAAGCACAACGTCTGAAGTAAAAATCTAATTGGCTTTTTACCGAAATATTGAACATCAGACCACATTTACACTCTGCACACCTTTATTAAAAACTACACCAAGATTAAAAATTCACTCGTGGGTATTTACATGTTTTATAGACTTTAAAAAAGCATTTGACTCAATATGGCATGATGGGCTTTTCTATAAACTTATTGAAAGCGGTATAGGGCTTATTCGCAAACACCGGAAGTAGCTTGCCGCGGCCATATTGTTGACATGACATCTGACTCCTGCCGCTAGCCGCACGCAGATTTGAGTTGAGGAGAGCAGTAGCAGCTAGCCTAATGGCTTCATCTCGTCGATATAAAGATAAGATCAGCTTGATTGGTGTGGACCCATATCAAATAGACCCAATAGACCCGGTAATGAACTGTGTCAATGTAATACTGATGCCGTCAGACGGCCGCGCGGACAGACAGCAGTCGGAGCTCCAGCGAAGCTGCGCCGTCAGCCTGTCAGCTCGAGCTTTGTCTGAAGCAGCCAGCCAGGCTCCGTCACACACCGACACATTCAGCACATCCTCCGCTCAGTTTAACCGCTACCCCCCCGTTACCGGTCAGAGAGGCGTGTTTACTTTGTGTCTCGGTCCTCCGGTCAGTTTTTAATTAGCCTACATTAGTAACAGTTCATGTTGTTACGGTATGAACTTAATCATAGGAAAGGGAAACGTATATAAGACCTTTCTTTGTAAAGAAATCCAAAACTTTTTAACGAAATCCAAGACTTTTTATACCAAATTCAAGGCTTTATTAATAATAATGTAAATAAATAATATTCCTCCAAAGTTGACAGGTAGGCTACGTAAATAAATTCATTTCACAATGTCACATCAAACTGTCTACATCGTTACCTTTGCAAGCACCGTTTAGAACAGCCGTGTATTACACAACACACCATCGCGCCAGAAATAATGTTTCCATTGCTTTCACCTCCATTAATTTCTGAAAAACAGTAAGAACGCAGTTTTACTATAGTAAAGATATAATGTTTTTGACTTCTTTTTTTATAGCTGTGTATATAACCTCAGACATCTTACCTGGACATGTTGGTTTCTTTGCTCTTTTACCTGTTTCTCTCAAACGGTACAGGGTATAATTGCTTCATTCTTATTTGCTGTTTGTATACAAAAAAAGGCTTTCTGAGCTTTCTCTATATAAATCTGTATATGTTCACTAACTAGTCTAAAACAAGACGCCTGCTCAGGCTTTCAGCTAAAATTGCGATCAGCAGTGTTTGATAGGCAAAAGACTTACATCTATTCAGCTCCCTGTTAAGCGACTTTGAGTCTATGAAAAGCGCTATATAAATTAAATTTATTATTATTATTATTATTTATTATTCTGTTTTGAATGTGAGGGTAACAGTTTTGACAGCAGTGTGTTAACATTTGAACAAAGTGCTGTAAATCCACAGTGTTGTGCACGTTGTGGTTAAAGCCATGGGATGAGTGTGTAGAGTTTTGAAAACTGTGTTCAAGCAATGAAAAACGAAATAGAGTTTGGTCCACATGAACTGCTGCTGTGCAGACTGTAGTTAGAGTTTTGCACATGTAGCTCCAGTTGTGCTCCCTGTCGTTTAGCAATTGTAAAAAACTGTAACATTTACATCAATGAACTCGCAACGATGTTGGAACAATCTGCAGCCCCAGGTCTCACACTTCACCATAGCAACATCAAGTTCCTGCTCTACGCCGATGATCTGGTTCTGTTGTCCCCAACAGGAGAGGGTCTACAACAGAGCCTGTCTGTCCTACAGCAGTACTGTCAGAAATGGGCTCTGACAGTCGATCTGAGAAAGACCAGTGTTATGGTATTTCAGAGGAGAGCCAGATCTCAGGGAAACAACTTCACTCTGGGAAACACCAGACTAGAACAAAAGGCTTCCTATCATTACTTAGGGGTTGAAATTAGTGCATCAGGGGCTGTCCATGGTGCTGAAATGGAGCGTTATTACTAAAAATGAGGAAGGCTGTCCATGGTGCTGAAATGGAGTGTTATTACAAAAACAGAAAGGATGTCCATGGTGCTGAAATGGAGCGTTATTACTAAAACAGAAAGGCTGTCCATGGTGCTGAAATGGAGCATTATTACTAAAAATGAGGAAGGCTGTCCATGGTGCTGAAATGGAGCTTCATTACTAAAACAGAAAGGCTGTCCATGGTGCTGAAATGGAGCGTTATTACTAAAAATGAGGAAGGCTGTCCATGGTGCTGAAATTGAGCATTATTACTAAAAATGAGGAAGGCTGTCCATGGTGATGAAATGCATCACCATAGCAACATCAAGTTCCTGCTCTACGCCGATGATCTGGTTCTGTTGTCCCCAACAGGAGAGGGTCTACAACAGAGCCTGTCTGTCCTACAGCAGTACTGTCAGAAATGGGCTCTGACAGTCGATCTGAGAAAGACCAGTGTTATGGTATTTCAGAGGAGAGCCAGATCTCAGGGAAACAACTTCACTCTGGGAAACACCAGACTAGAACAAAATGCTTCCTATCATTACTTAGGGGTTGAAATTAGTGCATCAGGGGCTGTCCATGGTGCTGAAATGGAGCGTTATTACTAAAAATGAGGAAGGCTGTCCATGGTGCTGAAATGGAGTGTTATTACAAAAACAGAAAGGATGTCCATGGTGCTGAAATGGAGCGTTATTACTAAAACAGAAAGGCTGTCCATGGTGCTGAAATGGAGCGTCATTACTAAAAATAAGAATGGCTGTCCATGGTGCTGAAATGGAGCGTTATTACAAAAAACGAGGAAGGCTGTCCATGGTGCTGAAATGGAGCGTTATTACTAAAAAAGAAAGGATGGCCATGGTGCTGAAATTGAGTGTTATTACTAAAATGAGGAAGGCTGTCCATGGTGCTGAAATGTAGCGTTATTACTAAAAATGAGGAAGGCTGTCCATGGTGCTGAAATGTAGCGTTATTACTAAAAATGAGGAAGGCTGTCCATGGTGCTTAAATGGAGCGTTATTACTAAAAAAGAAAGGATGTCCATGGTGCTGAAATGGAGTGTTATTACTAAAATCAGGAAGGCTGTCCATGGTGCTGAAATGGAGCTTCATTACTAAAACAGAAAGGCTGTTCATGGTGCTGAAATGGAGCGTTATTACTAAAAATGAGGACGGCTGTCCATGGTGCTGAAATGGAGCATTATTACTAAAAATGAGGAAGGCTGTCCATGGTGCTGAAATGGAGCGTTATTACTAAAAATGAGGAAGGCTGTCCATGGTGCTGAAATGTAGCGTTATTTCTAAAAATGAGGAAGGCTGTCCATGGTGCTTAAATGGAGCGTTATTACTAAAAAAGAAAGGATGTCCATGGTGCTGAAATGGAGTGTTATTACTAAAATGAGGAAGGCTCTCCATGGTGCTGAAATGGAGCTTCATTACTAAAACAGAAAGGCTGTCCATGGTGCTGAAATGGAGCGTTATTACTAAAAATGAGGAAGGCTGTCCATGGTGCTGAAATTGAGCATTATTACTAAAAATGAGGAATGCTGTCCATGGGGCTGAAATGGAGCGTCATTACTAAAAAAGAAAGGCTGTCCATGGTGCTGAAATGGAGCGTTATTAGTAAAAATGAGGAAGCTGTCCATGGGGCTGAAATGGAGCTTTATTAGTAAAACAGAAAGGATGTCCATGGTGCTGAAATGTAGCGTAATTACTAAAACAGAAAGGATGTCCATGGTGCTGAAATGGAGCGTTATTACTAAAAATGAGGAAGCTGTCCATGGGGCTGAAATGGAGCTTTATTAGTAAAACAGAAAGGATGTCCATGGTGCTGAAATGTAGCGTAATTACTAAAAATGAGGAAGGCTGTCCGTGGTGCTGAAATGGAGCGTTATTACTAAAAATGAGGAAGGCTGTCCATGGTGCTGAAATGGAGCGTTATTACTACAAATGAGGAAGGCTGTCCATGGTGCTGAAATGGAGCTTCATTACTAAAAAAGAAAGGATGTCCATGGTGCTGAAATGGAGCTTTATTACTAAAACAGAAAGGATGTCCATGGTGCTGAAATGTAACGTTATTACTAAAAATGAGGAAGGCTGTCCATGGTGCTGAAATGGAGCGTTATTACTAAAAATGAGGAAGGCTGTCCATGGTGCTGAAATGGAGCGTTATTACTAAAAATGAGGAAGCTGTCCATGGGGCTGAAATGGAGCATTATTACTAAAATGAGGAAGCTGTCCATGGGGCTGAAATGGAGTGTCATTACTATAAATGAGGAAGGCTGTCCATGGTGCTGAAATGGAGTGTTTTTACAACCCCAAATCAGAAAAAGTTGGGACAGTATGGAAAACACAAATAAAAAAAGAAAGTAGTGATTTCTAAATGTACTTTGACTTGTATTTCATTGCAGACAATGTGAACACAAAATATTTCATGTTTTGTCTGGTCAACTTAATTTCATTTGTAAATATACATCCTTTGGTTCCGATCTGGGAGTACGATCGGGACGCGGTCCGTGAGTTATCGCCTGTGCGGAGCACCGCCGACCTGATCTTCCCCTCTCGGCCTGCTTGCCATCACACGCCCCGCCAGCGTGTCCTGTGCCCGGTTACCTGTCTGACGGATCATGCCACCCAGCATGTCCCAGGCCAGCCCCTGTCACGCACGCGCTCTACCAGGATGGCACTTCTCAATGCGCGCTCCATTGCGAACAAGGCTTTTATCTTGAATGACCTTTTCACTAAGGAGAACTTGGATTTTCTGTTCATTACGGAGACATGGCAGCGAGAAAACGAGCACTTTCATCTTAAAGAACTATGCCCCCCGGACTGCTCCGTATTTGGGACTCCTCGGCTGGCATGCCGTGGAGGCGGACTTCTTCTTTCTGCTGCAGTTTGATGGTCACCGCCTCGTTCAACTCCTTTGAGCTGCAGATGTGTAAGGTTGGGAAAATACACCCCTTTTACTGTGTTTTAGTTTACCGACCTCCTGGTCCTGCACGTGCATTTCTTGACGATTTCTCTGAGCTTTTAACAACTATCATCAAACTAGATCGCGTTTTAGTCCTTGGGGACTTTAATCTGCATATTGACGATCCCTCTTGTTCGATTGCAGCTGATCTGTTGACTATTATGGATTCTTTCAATTTAAATAAAAAAGGCCACACGTTAGATCTGGTTTTCTCTTATGGCCTAAACATTGATAATCTGAGTGTTGACGATTTTGAAATTAGTGACCATTGCTGTATTTCTTTTAATTTGTCACTTATCACAATGTAAGTAAGTAAGTAAGTAAGTAAAATGTATTTATAAAGCGCTTTTCACAGATAAAATCACAAAGTGCTGTACAGCAGAATAGGTAGAACAAACAGTATAAAATGCATATACATATATCAAAAGAAAGGGACGCTAGTGAGAACCCATCAACCAAAAGCTTTCCTAAATAAGCAAGTTTTCAGATCCTTGTTAAAAGAGACAACAGAGTCAGCCAGACGCACGGACAGGGGCAGGGCGTTCCACAGTCTGGGGGCAACAGACTGGAAAGACCGGTCCCCTCGGGTCTTAGAACCAGTCTTAGGGACTGCAAGCAAATACTGGTCAGAGGACCGAAGAGTCCGGCTAGGGAAATACGGCTTCAAAAGTTCTCGGATATACTGTGGGGCCTGACCGTTTAAGGCCCTGAAAGTCAGCACTAAAATCTTAAAGTCGATCCTGAATTTTACAGGGAGCCAATGGAGAGCTGACAAGACTGGAGTGATATGAGACCTCTTAACCTTTAAGTCAATGTGTTTCCTGTTGGAGTCGCACATTAATATGATCTGAGAAGTGTGTGCTGTGTGTGTGTGATTGGGTTTATCAGTACTGTGGTCAGTGTGTGTGTCAGTGTCTGTTGTCAGTATGTATGTTTGAGGGTTTTTGGGGGCGAGTTAGTGGTGGGGGTTGGGTGGTGTGTGGTGGGTTCCGATATGATAGCAGGGTTCGAGGGCAGGGAAGTGGTGGGTGTGTTGATGGGGGGGGGGGGCGTGGACCTCAGCCTGTAGAGCCTGTAGAGTCTGCAGCTGGTTGCTCTGGGTGGTGGAGTGTTGGGTGAGATCCTCCATCACTCTGCGCAGGGCTAACCTCAGGGCCTGGTTGTCTTCCTCCAGCTCCTTCATGGCCTGGTACAGCTCGTGGATTTCAGCCTTCTGTTGTAGGACCGTACTGCTTGGCTCACACGCTGCTGGATGTAGTTTCTCACTGTTGTTGTGAAGGCAGGTCAGGGTCTTTTCTTTGAAGTCCACAAACTCCCTCTCTAGGATGGAGAGTCCTTCTCTCAGTACCTTCACACTGGTGGAGACTTTGGGACTGCAGTGAGGAGAGGAGGTCACATGACTGCTGCTGGGGACGGCTGGTCTCTCTGGGGTGTCTGGCTGTTGTCTGTTTCCTTTCTTCTTCTTTTCTGCTACGCCTTTCATGGACTGAAAGTGTTTGTAAAAGTTATCCAGGCTATTTTCTGATCCCTGGATCATGATTGTGCCATTGTGGTAGATGTTGATGATAGGGGTGGGAGAGGTGGGGTCTTTCTCACAGACTGTAATTTGTCTTCCTTTGCTGATTCCATTCTTCTTAACATGAGTGACGATTTCACAAAAAGCTGCATGCCAGGCAGGAGGATGATGGGTGAAGAAGAGCAGGGTGTTTTTCACCCTACAGTTTCCTTTCATAGTAAAATCCGCTATGATCCTCTCAGGTGAGTCCTGGAGGGCTTTTGTTTTGAAGGACTTTTAGGGAAGTCACATGGTCAGGATACTGGAGCTCGTAACCGTCAGTGTCCGGTGGCAAAAGCGGCAGATCTGAATCATTTACCGGCAACGTTAGATGACTGTTAGCGGAGCCGTCCTCCATCGCGGCATCCATTCACTCGGACCGACGGGAGGTTTTTCTTGTAATTATCGTGGTGCCGGTTGATGCTGCCGGTTGATCGTTGTGACGTTGTAACGTTGATTAATGTTCGGTGTTTCGTGTCTTCTTGTTTGTTTTCGGTCGTAATGTTAACGGTACCGTTACAAGCTAGCAAACGTTAGCGTTCCGTTGGTGCTGTCAGCTGTCTTCTTTGTGTTCATATTTGAGGAAATAATGAACGGATTTTATCAAAAATATCCTCAGCGTTTTATGTTCTTCGTGTCAGGAGTTGAAGTTGTAAATTGAACATTTCGCCGTGAAAGTACAGAAAATGTACAAAGTCATATTGTCATATTGTTGCCAAACAGTTCGGTAACCATGGCAACTCTCTGTCTCTCTCTCTCTCCCTCCCTCTCTCCCTCTCTCTCCCCTCTCTCTCTCTCTCTCCCTCTCTCTCCCTCCCTCTCTCCCTCTCCCTCTCTCTCCCTCTCTCTCTCCCTCTCCCTCTCTCTCTCCCTCTCCCTCTCCCTCTCCCTCTCCCTCTCCCTCTCCCTCTCCCTCCCTCCCTCTCTCTCTCTCCCTCTCTCCCTCTCTCTCTCTCCCTCTCTCTCTCTCCCTCTCCCTCTCCCTCTCCCTCTCCCTCTCCCTCTCCCTCTCCCTCTCCCTCTCCCTCCCTCCCTCTCTCCCCTCTCTCTTTCTCTCTCTCCCTCTCTCTCCCTCCCTCTCTCCCTCCCTCTCTCCCTCTCCCTCTCTCTCCCTCCCTCTCTCCCTCCCTCTCTCCCTCTCTCTCTCAGTCAGAAACTAAATAAAAACGAACTAAAAATAAATGGACCATGACGGTCTCTAGCTCTTCTGGCTGTAAAATGATTAAAATATCAATCAGAGATGCCGTTTTTTTTGCTGTTTTTCATTGTATATGACAAGCTTGGGCGGGATAGGGTTAAATATGCAAATGATGCATTATCTTGTTAAATATGTGCTAATTTACATAAAATAACAGAAATGTGAACATTAGATAAAGTTAATAAAAACAGAAAACTTTTAGATACATGTTTCTCTTTATTTGGAATCAATGAAACAAACTGATCAAAAGATTATCAATTCATCAGAGTTATGTTTAACACATCTGTCAACAAAATACAAAGTTAAACAGCTTCAGAAATCATGTTTCACATTAATCATTCATCAGAAACTTAAACATCTTAAATTATGTGTCAGACTTGTTACTATTCAATAATGTGTCATCGTTTATATTCTGCTTATATTATAAATCATCATCTTGATCAGAAACACGAGTACATTAAAGATTTCTTCATCTTCATTCATGTACAGTAGAAAGTAACGTAATGCAGAAATACAAGAAATTACTTTTATGCTCCTGAACATTAAAAACAACCCGTTTAAACATTACAGTGATATATATTTAGATTTTTGGTTCAATATCTTCAAAAGAAACTTAAAATAATGAATCAATTATTTCTAATTATTCAAACTTATACAACAAAAAGTGATCTAAACTAACGTATAATATGATAAGTTAATAAATATGGACAGTAAAGTTAAGTTCTATACGTGAAGCAGTAATTTATGATTCTGATCAAAGTTCAGCTGATTTTACAAACACACAAGAGACTAAATGGCATCTGGAAAAACACCAAACAATATTAAATGAATATCCTCAAATCCTAAAACAACATCTAATAACATGAATCAGAAGAACTCAAAGTATTGACTGTTTATTTATTGATAAAGTATGAACGTCTGGAGCTGAGTAACAGAGTGACAGACAATCTGTAGATGGCTGATATTAATCTCTCTGGACAAAGATGAACCCATCGAAGGGCGTAGCTCTGGGGGTCCTCCCCCAGAAAAAAATGGGAGCTTCAAAAACTTTATTTTCTGCACTGACTTTTGATGCAACAATATACAGTATATATATTTACTGATAAGAATATACAGTATATCCCCTGAAACTTAATCTGTGGACCCATCAACACCTGTCAGACTGGGGCTGATGGTTCTGGGTGTACATCATGTGATTCAGCTTGTGGACACATGTGACATTTTTGGTATGTGAGGTCTGTCACGGATACTTTTGCTCACGTTGTTGAGTCCCCCAGAGACCCAGACCGTGTCCCGGCAGGCTGTGTGTGTGTGTGTGTGTGTGTGTGTGTGTGTTCGATGTTTACATTTGCACTTTTCTTATAATTCAAGACTCGAGTATTTGATATTTTGTGAATGTATTAAATATTGACATGACAATCAATCTGAAAACCTTTCTAGTTGCATATTTGTTTTCAGAATGAGATTTTTCCTGTTAACAGGATTTCCTGTTTTTCTGACTTCCTTTTCTGACCTTATACTTACCTCAAGTTGTCTTTTTGGGACATACATGCATACATACGTACATATCATACATACATACATACATACATATCATACTTGCCTGTTGAGGAGTTTATTTCAGCATCATATAAAATCAACAATAATGATAATATTAATATTAAAGCAAACACAGCTCTGGTATCGGAATAGTATCGTTATCGGCCGATATCCAAATTCAGGTATCGGGATTGGAAGTGAAAAAATGTGGCTAAAAGTCCTGATTATTTACATGGAGTCTGGCTCTATACACGCTAAAAGTCCTGATTATTTACATGGAGTCTGGCTCTATACACGCTAAAAGTCCTGATTATTTACATGGAGTCTGGCTCTATACACGCTAAAAGTCCTGATTATTTAAATGGAGTCTGGCTCTATACACGCTAAAAGTCCTGATTATTTACATGGAGTCTGGCTCTATACACGTTAAAAGTCCTGATTATTTACATGGAGTCTGGCTCTATACACGCTAAAAGTAGTGATTATTTACATGGAGTCTGGCTCTATACACGCTAAAAGTCCTGATTATTTACATGGAGTCTGGCTCTATACACGCTAAAAGTCCTGATTATTTACATGGAGTCTGGCTCTATACACGCTAAAAGTAGTGATTATTTACATGGAGTCTGGCTCTATACACGCTAAAAGTCCTGATTATTTACATGGAGTCTGGCTCTATACACGCTAAAAGTCCTGATTATTTACATGGAGTCTGGCTCTATACACGCTAAAAGTAGTGATTATTTACATGGAGTCTGGCTCTATACACGCTAAAAGTCCTGATTATTTACATGGAGTCTGGCTCTATACACACTAAAAGTAGTGATTATTTACATGGAGTCTGGCTCTATACACGCTAAAAGTAGTGATTATTTACATGGAGTCTGGTGTAGTTTGGTGATGGTGATTTCGGGGCTGTTTCACTTTAAACTTAAAGGATCTTACTCTTTAACTAAAAGCTCTATCTCTGTAGGTGATGTTGGCAGATACTTAGAATAATAATCTGGTAACAGGATTAGAGCTGCAAAAATAAAAAAAAATTCTGAGAAAGGGTCAAAAACATGAGTTCAAAAAAATTACTAAAAAACACTAAAGAAAACACGGTAAACAAACGTCTCAGAAAGGTGTCAGAAATGTAGTAATATACAAAAAAACTTTGAAAAATGTGACAAAAACATCAATTAGAGTTAGTGTGTGTCTGGTTAGTGTGTGTCTGGTTAGTGTGTGTCTGGTTAGTGTGTGTCTGGTTAGTGTGTGTCTGGTTAGTGTGTGTCTGGTTAGTGTGTGTCTGGTTAGTGTGTGCCTGGTTAGTGTGTGTGTGGTTAGTGTGTGTCTGGTTACCAGGTCTTTACACCGCTTGTGTAATGGCTGCGGAACAACTCTGCTGCGTGCTTTGCCGTCCGTCAACACCCACCAGGTCCTGATTTGTTGCGGCGCGGCTGCGGCCATGACTGACAGCTGACGTCACGAGGACCCACGAGATCTCGTGAGTTCACGTAGAATAGAACCAGAAAACCAACCACAGTTTGTTTCCATCCAGAGGAGTCGAGGGGAAACAACTCTGAGCTGTTTTCAAGGTGTAGTGAAGGAAATATGATCCGCCGTGAGCACGCTGTATCTTATTTTGAAAATGAACCGGATGTTTTATTTTGTTTCTGTGCTCGACTTCCTGTCCCACACTATCTGCCGTGTGCTGAATTGCTGCAGAGTTCTCTGGCGTCCGGCAAAAATAGAAGCTCTGTGTATCTGATCTGGAGGGCTGTGAACCGCCGCAGCTGTGCCGGAGTCGGGACGCAGCTGTTCTGCAGTCAGTGGAAATACACACACTGACTTTAATGGAAACCGTCTGACTCCGCCGACGCTCCAGAGCCGTTCTGGAGCCGTTCCGCAGTCGGGATAGATTGGGGCTTAGTGTGTGTCCCGTCGAAAAAAATGTAGTCAAAAATGAGAAATAAAACGTCAAACATGTTGAAAAAATACCACAAATGTCAAGAAAAGCGTAAAAATGAGAAATGAAAAAGTGTAAAAACTGTCAACTTTTTTTTTTAAATAAAAAGTAATCGTAGTTTGTCAAAAAAGTATTTATTGATAGTTTTCTTGGTAATATCAAGTGTTCAGATTACAGTGAGTCTACATTACTACTCTTCAAGTGATCACACACGTATGAACCAACATGACCAGCTTCAACTATATAAGAGGAAAACATTTAAAAAATAAACCCAACTCACAATATTCTTCAACAAAACACATGAATACATGAAGTAATCAAGTAAAATATAAATGAAAACAGTCATATATCCATAAATAATTCAATCTATGGATGTATATTGTTAATAATATTCAGTTACACAACACAAGATTAAAATGTTTATAAAAAATCAGGTAAAATATGATCAACTTAATCAGTGAACAGAAAGAGGATATTATGATAAAATGAGACTAAAACTGGTAAATCATTTTCTTCTACAAACTTCAACCATGAATATCTCACAATCTGATTCCTTGGAAAACAACTGTCATGTTACACTCATCGTGTTTTTCACTGCACTGATTTTCACTTGTCATCT
Organism: Gymnocephalus cernua; assembly: GCA_023631565.1. Classification (NCBI taxonomy): domain Eukaryota; kingdom Metazoa; phylum Chordata; class Actinopteri; order Perciformes; family Percidae; genus Gymnocephalus; species Gymnocephalus cernua. The sequence goes on from CM042435.1 coordinate 1,124,564, forward strand.
TTACATGCTCTTTTTACCCAATGTTATGAGCTCTGACAGATTCCACACTTTGTTCTTCTTCCAGATTTCTCAACAGGTCAGTGCCTGCAAGTGGTCCTGGACCTCGGCTACTTTGGGCTCGTGACTGCTCTCTTTTGTTATCTGGGTAGTAAACCGCGTCTTGACTCACGCTATTTGTTCCCTCTCTCCACTCTAACAACAGCTTGGCTTTAGAACATGTTCAAGAGGAGGCAGTGTGAATGCGTTGGTGGACTTTAAGTTGATCACTCCGAGAAAAAGTTTTCCCACATTGTTCACACCAGAACGGCTTCTCTCCAGTGTGAACACGTCGGTGGTGGTTTAAGGCACTTAAATGTGTGAAAGCTGCCCCGCATTGTTCACAGCTGTACGGTTTATCTCCAGTGTGAATGCGTTGATGGACTTCAAGATGACCCAACTGTGTAAAAGCTGCCCCACATTGTTCACAGCTGTATGGTTTCTCTCCAGTGTGAATGCGTTGATGGACTTTAAGATGACCCAACTGTGTAAAAGTTGCCCCACATTGTTCACAGCTGTATGGTTTATCTCCAGTGTGAATGCGTTGATGGACTTTAAGACTACTCAACGTTGTAAAAGCTGCCCCACATTGTTCACAGCTGTATGGTTTATCTCCAGTGTGAACTCGCTGATGAATCTTCAAATTTGCAGATCTTGTAAAGGACTTGCCACAGTGCTGACAGCTGTGATGTCCGAGTCCCCCTCTTCCTCTCCGTTTCTATAGAAACAGACAGATTTAGATGCAATGGTGGAGCAATCCAAATGCAAATATACCCTTCAAACCTGCCTGGTCAGTTTGTGTTGGAATGTAAAGGGTTAAATTAATTGTCCACCTTTTGCTGCCTCTGCTGTTGCTAGGAAGAAGATGTTATGCTTTCAGATCTGTGATTGGTGGTCCAGCTATACATCTACAGAGGGAGAGTTATTTCAAATTGACCAATCAAATCTTCACGCCAAATGGGCGGGGTTTAGTATTGCTAGCTTTAAAATGTGATCTCCCCTTGCGGGAATAATAAAGTACACATTATAAAGTATACATTATGACAACTGGGCACAAGCTAGCACGGTTAAAAAGAGGTCTTCATGAGATAATAAGTGAAACACAAACAGGTTTTATGTCTAACCATCACATTAGCTCTAAGACTTGTTCTCGACCTGCTGGACTATTCTGATAATATCAATACTGATGCATTGATAGTATTTATTGATATTTGTAAAGCATTTGATATGGTAGAACATTCAATTTTACTCAAAACACTTCAGATTTTGGATTTCTGACAACATTTTATATCTACAGTTGAAATGCTTTATAAAAATATTGTCATTTCTATGATATTATATCCAAACACCACAAGGTTGGTGGTTCGACCCTGCAGTCCCAAGTCGAAATGTCCTTGGGCAAGACACTGAACCCCGAGTTGCCCCCCATGCTGCACATCAGAGTGTAAATGTGTGTGTTTATCAGATGAGCAGGTACAGAGCCGATCCGCCCTATAGGCTCACTACGCAAGCTGCGTAGGGCCCCGCAAATTACTCGAGGCCCCGCCTCCCCCTTGTGTCATAGCGCGTCAATTAATGTTTGCAACATCCATGACAAAATGAAGCGACTCTATCCTTCTGGTCACGAAAAGAGGAAAAAAACACCATGAGAGTGAATTGCGGGAGCAACAATCAGGTAAACTTGTGTTCTCTCCTCTCCAAGTTTGATGTCAGCAAAGTAAAGTTATGTTTATGTGCATTTCTATTGTGTGTTTTTTTCGGTCTTGCTAACCTAGCTGGGCAGGCAGGCAGTGCATCTCTGGTCTAGCTGCTAACGCCAGTCACTTCCAGGGCTGTGTTTTGTGACTTTGTGCCTGACAAAAGTGAGAGTAAAATACAATTATTTATTACGTTTGATAAACGACGTAGTGCAATGGTGTTTGTTTACTGCAGCTCTGAAAAGATAACCGCGTCGGGTGTGTTATCATGCGTTAGGCGCGTACATGAAATGAAACGCGCATTTTTCAAGCAGAAATATATGTGAAGACCAGACAGACTGTAGGCTACAATATATGGGCGTGAATGATGGCACTCCTCATCAAAGTACACATTATACATACTTTAAGACACTGATTATCTAGTCTCAGACATTGTGTAGTTAAAAACTCTAAACAACTGCACTAATTATGCAAGATGGAAAGTAATGTTTTGACAATTTGGCATTGATTTATAAGCTATATTGAATTTAAAATGTTGATTAGCTGGACATACTGGTCAATATGGATGCACATCCCTCAGTAAATAATAACCATAAATCAAGAATTGCTTCAACATGCATAATAATAAATAAATACAAACTTTAACATGCTATGGCAAGCCATTTTAGCTTTTATTCATTCACAGTTTATGCATTTTTGATATCAAGAATTCGATTTTCTTACTATTTGCAAAGTGAATTCTTGATTATTTTTACTAGTAGGGCCTCTTAGTTAATTTTTACCTATCAATGTCTATTTTTGATATCAGGAATTACATGTTCACTTGCAGAAAAGGAATATTTTGATGGTAAGATTTTAATTCAAACATTCAAATGTTTACACATTTGTAACATGTAACAAGTAGGTTAAATGACTGCTTAACTAACTATGTGATATTCTTCTCAGTTTATTCTAGACAGTCCAAATAGTCTGGTGGTGCCCATACTGATGACGGAAATGCCCAGGCTGTAGAGAGAACCAGAGTTAATCCCAAAAGTCAAAGTTCAGGGTTTTAATTTATTATTTTCTTCTTATTCATGTTTACGTTAATATTCACTTATTTAATAATATTCACTTGTTATCTTAATATTATAGAACATACTCTATTCAATAAATATTGTTTGTTTGAACCTCATTCTGTTCTATATTGTTGTACTTATTCTTTGACTGTTTTGTTTAAAGGAGGGAGGATTGTATTGGGAGCACTGAAGTGTCAGGTGTGACTGTGTGGCATCACGGGTCAGGTAGAGGGCCCCTTAGCAGAATTTTGCTTAGGGCCCCAGGGAGGTCAGGATCGGCACTGAGCAGGTGGCACCTTGTACAGCAGCCTCGGCCACAGTGTTTGAATGTGAGTGAATTATGAATGGTTCCTGTACTATCTTAAAGCACTTGAGTAGTTGTTAAGACTATATAAATACAGTCCATTTACATTTACATTACTATATTGACTCTCGATTCAAATGTGTGACTACACTCACATATTTTTCTTTTATTTACAGTAAATAAATAATAAACTAATACAAATCTTAAAGTCAAGTTGATAAAGTAAGTTTCTTTGCATTCATTTGATTCCCAATCAAGGTACACTGGTAAAAAATGCTTTCCATTGTTAATATGTACTTAAAAACAGTTCTGAAATGCAAAATAATAGAATTTTAATCATGTAATAAAACGTGATTATCACAATCAATTATAGAAATTCAGCAATTAAATTCAATTAAAAAATTATAATGGTCTGACAGCCCTAGTAGTAATACAGTACAATGATTACGACATGCATTTTGGCCGACTTCAGCCCCCGTAGGGCCCGTACCGTAAGTACACTACTATACGCACAAGAAAATCCATTCAGCAGCTGACTTGACCAGGACTTCTCAATTGACGGCTGACTTGACCGCAGTCTGTGAAGGTCATCTGGCTGCTTTCTCACCAAAACCAGCCGACACAAAGACAGCTTCTTTCCTCAAGCAGTCACTCTGCTGAATGCTAAGAAACAGCCCCCCCCCTACACTGAACAAAGTCAATCAACACTGTTCTGCTCATCTACCTCATGTATATTTGTCTTACAATTACAATATTGTTATTGATATACGACCATTGCATTGCACTGAATTATACTCAGTGATTAATTTAATTAATCCCATACATCATTTTTGCTGTGTATTGTATTTTGTGTATGTTTGTATTTTAAATATTTCAATTCAAATTAATCAATGAATAATCAGCATTAGTGACATTAAAGTTAAACATGTCTTTTTATTATTATTTTCACTGTTCAAATAATGACCATAACAATCAACAAAATTTGATGGTATTCAGTCTTAACTAACCAATTGGCTTTAGCTGAAGCAAAGGATCCTGCCCCCAGCCCCCCAATAGGGAGGAGGTGACAGTAAAATACAATATCACCACTGGTATACAATCACTATATTTTTACTTTCATCAAACGCCCCTAATTCACCAGTATGTACAATACTACTGCAGACATTTGAGGCGCTCTAATTGGTCAGTTAGGACTGAAGACCATCAACTTCTCTCCTTTAAGGTGGTTTATTAAAGGTGGAATAATAAAAGAAAAAGACTACATGACACACACATGGATACTTCACCCTGGGGCTCAGCAGAATGGCCCAGACTTCCTAGTACAGACAGCTGATATTCTACTCTACTCTGGGGAGTCACCTCCTCCCTACTGGGGGGCTGGGGGCAGGATCCTTTGCTTCAGCTCTAAACATAGAGTTCCCCTGTGACCCCTCCCCTAGTTAAGAGATGTGTAACCAGCAGATGGGGCGACCCCCTCTTCTTATGGCCACATTCCTTTCTCCTTTCTTTCTTAACCAGCCTCCTATAAACGGAGCGGAAATGTCAAACTAAGCAGATATCAACTAGAAACTAAACTAACACAGAGATTCAGTTAGAAGCTCCAAACGTCCTGAGAGCTCAACACACAGAGACTTTTAAAAACCTCTTTCTACGCCTCTGGCCCCTTTTCACACAGAGACCAGCATGTGTCTAATGCACGCAGAGCCCATCAGAGTCGGCCATCTTGTGTCTTTAGTGTGCTTGTTGTGTCCTAACACTGACCTGAACACCGCTGCTATCAGAGGCCGAGCCTGCTGCTTGTCTTCTGGGGACCTTGTTGCTCCGCTGCTCCGGCTTCTGCTGCTCCTCCTCCATTCCGCTCTTGTTCTGGTCCTGGTCCTGGTCTCTGAGATCCAGCAGCTCTCCGCTGAGACTGCTGCTGACTCTCCGGGTTCCAGGACTGAATGGCTGCAGTCTGGAGCCCCCCCAACCCTGGAGTCTCTCTCTCTCTCCCTCTGTCTCCCTCTCTCTCTCTCTCTCTCTCTCTGTCTCTCTCTCTCTCTCTCTCTGTGTCTCTCTCTCTCTCTCTCCCACAACCCCCCCCCCCTTTCTTTTCTTAAAACCACAGTGAGCTTTTTAGTACACAGAGCAGATATCACACCCATTAAAATATATAAACAATTAAAATAAAGACTGATATAATACTTGATTCTCATGAACACTTTAAGAGTGTATGCTGCCAAAGCAACAAAGGATCAATCAATTCGAAAGACATAGAAAAGTCAAAAAGACTTTAAGAGTGTAATATAGTAAAGCGGCGGGAGGGGGGGGGGGGCACACTGGAGAAAGAAGATCCCACCAAGGGCCAGACACGGACAGGTTATTGAAGAGGAGATCTGTGACTGTATTACTGCATGTCTCATATAGTCTTCTCACTCACAGTTTGGTCGACATGAAGAGCCAAAAATCTGAAAAATGTTTCTTAGCCATCATAGAAAAACAAATCGCCAAAAAAGATCGTCAAAGCAACCAAAACAACGAGGAAGAACAGCCGGAAAAAAGCATCTGCAAAAGTGATAAAAACTTCTTCTGGCCAAAATGTATTGAGAAGCCAAATAGATTAAAATCTGCAAGGGGCCGGATTTGGGTCGCGGGCCTCGAGTTTGACAACAAGTAACAAGTTCCATATTCAAGGCAGTGCAATCACTAAACAAGGCCACTTTCAGAGTCTGTGTTAGCAATATAATACTAGAAGGCAAATACTGTCAAATAGTACGAGAGTAGAGGTGAGTACTTGAAGTGTTACACAGTACAACGTGTACTCCATGACCCCGATACACACACTTCACAGTTGTTTCCTCTTACTGCCATTACAGTTTTTTTACACTTTGCTACTAATTTCAGAACCTTGACGTCATTTTTCAAAACTCTAGACACAAAACTCACAACCAATGATCAAAATACACATTTTTCAAAACTCTAACACTTTTTTCAGTTGCTTGGATACAAAACACATCAACCAAAGATCATTTGTTCATTTAACAAAGATCAGCTGTTCAATATGACACAACTTAACATCAAAGGACTACTATTTCAAAAACAGACAAACAATATTCCATATTTAGATCATGAAAGTTTCAAGATAACGAGATTCATTGTCACAAATTAGTGTGGAGCATCAACCAATCAGACTACAGTATCTATGGATGTAATATTTCATCATCATTCTTTACTGTAATGTACTACTGTTTATCAGACACTGTTACTATGGTCCCATGTACTACCTTTACTGTAATGTACTACTGTTTATCAGACACTGTTGCTATGGTCCCATGTACTACCTTTACTGTAATGTACTACTGTTTATCAGACACTGTTACTATGTTCCCATGTACTACCTTTACTGTAATGTACTACTGTTTATCAGACACTGTTACTATGGTCCCATGTACTACCTTTACTGTAATGTACTACTGTTTATCAGACACTGTTGCTATGGTCCCATGTACTACCTTTACTGTAATGTACTACTGTTTATCAGACACTGTTACTATGGTCCCATGTACTACCTTTACTGTAATGTACTACTGTTTATCAGACACTGTTACTATGGTCCCATGTACTACCTTTACTGTAATGTACTACTGTTTATCAGACACTGTTACTATGTTCCCATGTACTACCTTTACTGTAATGTACTACTGTTTATCAGACACTGTTACTATGGTCCCATGTACTACCTTTACTGTAATGTACTACTGTTTATCAGACACTGTTACTATGGTCCCATGTACTACATTTACTGTAATGTACTACTGTTTATCAGACACTGTTACTATGGTCCCATGTACTACCTTTACTGTAATGTACTACTGTTTATCAGACACTGTTACTATGGTCCCATGTACTACCTTTACTGTAATGTACTACTGTTTATCAGACAATGTTTCTATGGTCCTATGTACCACCTTTGAGACTATTTACAGTATTGACAGTACTGCACTGTATGCATACAGGCCCTTGGAATTGCTTGTCCAATTCTGCCAACTCGTTACTGATGATTGATATATATATGTATATATATATATATATATATATATATATATATATATATATATATATATATATATATATATATATATATATATATATATATATACTATACTGTATACATACATACTGTATACACCACATTGTTCGCCATGCCCGAAGGTTTTTTCCAAGATGTTTGGCTAATTGTGATGTAGATGAGAACCTGCGGCCAAATCTACAAGACAGAGTTGATGAATATGTAGAAGTACAGTAATCACTTCTTTGTTTTGCTTATTACAGTACAAGCAAATTGAGGAACACTGCATTTGATGTTTTACAGTACTACTGTCTTTTCTTTTCCATTTTGTAGCTAATTATTTTGCTTTGATTCTAATAAACCTATGTTGTGATCGTACTGTATTGTTTTTCATCAATACATTTCAGGTTTTGTTCAATTATTCCACTGTGTCTGTAGTATTATCTCTACTACTGCAGTACTTTTACAGGGATGTATTTACATTTAGTACCATAATGAAACATGTATCACCTATTTTGTACTACAATATGTAATGATTGTACGAACGATGACTCATTGAAACTATGGGTAGCTTGTGTGTCTGTGATCTAAAGTAACGTTTCAATGGTATTTCACTATAAATTAGTTTTTTGAACCAATGATTGTGCAAGATTTATTTAAAGATATGAATGCACAATACAATGTTGTGAACATTGGACAGTCTGTGTTACAAGTGATGATCGTTGTGAGTTTTGTGTCTAGAGTTTTGAAAAATGACGTCAAGGTTCTGAAATTAGTAACAAAGTGATTGTAAAAAAGCCAGTGTGCAGGAGGCCTTAGTGTGCGGCTCCATAATCTACCAAAGGTTGACAGTGAGCCACTAAACATGGTGAATGGACGGGGGGGGGGGGGGGGAATCCTGCAGCTCCGTGATGAAGAGGAGGAACTATCTCAGTATCAGTTGGCGACAATATTTCTAATCATTCAGTTATTAAACATGTTCAGCTGTTTATTAAATGTAGTCTTTAAATGTCCAAAACACACAAAACATTCTCAATCTTTATCAATCATCAAATAATTAATCCATTTATCCAAGCTTTTATTCTGAAAATCCACTCATTAATTTGCATTCCCACCGGCCAAGTGGCCACAGGGACTGGTAGGAGGGGTAAGGGAGTGGTAGGAGGGGTAAGGGAGTGGTAGGAGGGGTAAGAGACTGGTAGGAGGGGTAAGGGAGTGGTAGGAGGGGTAAGGGAGTGGTAGGAGGGGTAAGGGAGTGGTAGGAGGGGTAAGGGACTGGTAGGAGGGGTAAGGGAGTGGTAGGAGGGGTAAGGGAGTGGTAGGAGGGGTAAGGGAGTGGTAGGAGGGGTAAGGGAGTGGTAGGAGGGGTAAGAGACTGGTAGGAGGGGTAAGGGACTGGTAGGAGGGGTAAGGGAGTGGTAGGAGGGGTAAGGGAGTGGTAGGAGGGGTAAGGGACTGGTAGGAGGGGTAAGGGACTGGTAGGAGGGGTAAGGGACTGGTAGGAGGGGTAAAGGACTGGTAGGAGGGGTGGGACTGGTAGGAGGAGTAAGGGAGTGGTAGGAGGGGTAAGGGACTGGTAGGAGGGGTGGGACTGGTAGGAGGGGTAAGGGAGTGGTAGGAGGGGTAAGGGACTGGTAGGAGGGGTAAGGGACTGGTAGGAGGGGTAAGGGAGTGGTAGGAGGGGTAAGGGACTGGTAGGAGGGGTAAGGGAGTGGTAGGAGGGGTAAGGGACTGGTAGGAGGGGTAAGGGAGTGGTAGGAGGGGTAAGGGACTGGTAGGAGGGGTAAGGGAGTGGTAGGAGGGGTAAGGGACTGGTAGGAGGGGTAAGGGACTGGTAGGAGGGGTAACGGAGTGACGCAATCACAGCAACGGTCTTCATAGCATCGTCACTAGACCTTAGCACCACGTACAACAACAGAGCAGCATGATGGAGGAGAACACCAGAATGTTCCTGTTGTGCCTTGCCGGCAGACATGGGGGACTCGAGTCACATGACTTGACTCGAGTCGCAAATTTTAGGACTTGAGACTTGCTTGATAAACATTCATAAAAGACTCGACTTGACTTTGACTTGATATTAATGACCTGAGACTTGACTTAGACTTGAGTCAAATGACTTGAAATGACTTGATTTTCTGTTTAATAAATATATATTTGTTCCTCTGATATTGAGGAGGAGTTAACGTTACGATGTTAGTGCTGTTGCATGCGCGGGAACCCGTTGATATGATGACGCGCCACGCGGCGGCAGACCTGCAGTAAACGAGACTGGCTACGGCTGTTATTTAACGTCATGGATTCCTCTGCACCGAAAATAATAAAGTTTGGCTATAAGGATTACACATCTGACCAGGCAAAGAAGAAACGGACGGCAGTTTGAAAGGTCTGCAGTACAAAAAAATTCCGATGTCAACCACAACCACGGCGAATTTCATCAGACACTTCAAATCAGGAAAGATTCAGGTTCCAGTCCCCATATTCAGCTGAACCACTATTGGGACGCTTGTGATGAACAGAACTCCCTTCAGTTCTGGGCCATGTATAAGCACACCCCCCCCCCTTTGTTCAAGGTGGCGGTAAGAACGAATACAACTAGGGACACTGTATACATACACACAACAAACTGCCCTCTCTCTCTCTCTGTCTCTCTCTCTCTCACACACACACACATGCGCAGATTAAGTATGTGAATAAAGCTAGGCAAACATACACACACAACACACTGCACTCACACACACACCACATCCACACATTCACTCACCAATATTAATAACTTTTCATTCTCTCTCTCTCTCAAACACGCACACATTAACTCATAAATACACTGACAAATATTAACATATAGCCTACTATTCAATCTCTCCAGATTATATAAAGGTGGTGGGATTCAGCTACTCTTAAAGAATATGTTTTTTTCTTTAACAGAAGGAAAGGTTAAATCTGTTTCTGTCCCATAAAAGTGAGGCATGTTTGAAGAATATTATTTGACTTAGAAACCATTATACTTGAATTGTTTGAATGAATTTCATGATTTGATGTCATGTTTGAGGCATATTGAACAAATATGTATGTTGATTTTTTTTGTTGGCCTAATATCAGTTTTAGGCTGTGATTTTTTAATCTTTATACATTTAAACTGTTCAGATATATGTGGCTTGGACGCAATGTCTTTTGAATATTGAGTAGGAAAAAATGCAAATAAAACTCCAGCAGTTATAACCACTGTCTTCAGCTTGTTTAAAAATGGAAACTTTTGTATGACTTGACTTGACTTGCTTGACCCAAGCTATGACTTGACTTGACTTGCTTGATTGTCACACAAAATGACTTGGACTTGCTTGAGACTTGAAGGTTAAGACTTGAGACTTGCTTGTGACTTGCCCATGTGTGACTTACTCCCATCTCTGCAAAATCCTGACTGAAATGTGTTTTAATCCAGTAACGTTAGTGGAACAGCTCCCCTGTAGTCAGTATTTGCTGTACCAGTATTCTGACCAACAGGTGGTGACTGAAAAAGACTGTTGCTCCTAGAGTTTTGTTTCCTGCTACTTGCAATCTAATTGGAGACGAGCAGCCAATCAGAATTGACCTTTGATTCTCTGATTGGTTGGTTTTGTGGCACACTTATAACGCTGTGAAAATGTGAGCGAGCGTGTCTAGAGTTGAGCGTGCAGAGTGAAGAGGTTGAGAGCGAGGGAGACGTGACCGGAGCGCAGCAGCGTCTATCTGTGACCAGAGAAAGACATGAAATACATTTATTGAGCACGGAATAGGTTTTTGTTTGATCAAAAAAATAGTGTTCATTTCTGTTCAAAATGTAATGTCATGTGCTTGCAAAATATAGTTCTCTGTGCTCAAAACATCCAATTACTGGCTCAGGAATGAGACACATATATAACGCCATACATTTCTAGGTTTGGACTTAAAGGTGTGAGGAAGTGATGAACACAGACAGTAGCAGCATCTGTCAGTGTCTGCAACGTTACACACCTTTGATGAAGAAACTCACTCTTTATATTTGGGGGATTCATAATATACGTCAACACTGGTGTTTACTGTTTGTAGATCTGAATATTCACTAATTAATTTACTAATTATTCTGTGATTTGTGACTTTTTCTCCTAAATGAGCCTTTAAATGTTCAGTGAAGTCAGATTTAAATGTTCAGTGAAGTCAGATTTAATCAGCAGGAAACAAGTTAGATTTGAATCCTTCACTTCTGAGAAATGAGGGAGTGTCTTTCTGCTCCGACAGCATTAATACTTTTTACTCTCTGAGCCCTATTTTAACAATCTGAGGTCACGGCGTGAAGCACCTGGTGCAGGTGTGTTTGGGGCGGTGCCAAGTCCACTTTTGCGCCCAGAATGCACCTGAACACACCTCCCTGTAAGACCAGCACGTCCATGGGCCACAGATGGGTGCAGGTGCATTTCTTATTTAAACGACGCGGGCGTTGGACGGGAAGCTGACAACTGTGTCGGTCTGAAACTAGCAAAGACACCTAATGCCGGGCGCAAGATAGTAACCCTCTGACTGAAACTTGATCTGTATGTTAAAGAAAAAAGTCAAAAAAGTCATAGCAGGGTATGTTGAAAAAAGTAAGAAAAGCAGTTCCTCCAGGATTTCGTGACCTTTTTTAAATTGTTGAGGTCCAAAATGCCTGATTTCGCAGGAGTTTTTGTAAAAAAAAATCCGATAAAAGTTGCGATGTCTTGTATGTTTATTGCCATGAAGTTGCAGTAGACAGTGAAAGTTGCAAAAAAAGTTCAGAGTTTTTGTTATAGTTCTTAAATAAAAAGGGAGAACAAAATTACTGTGGGCTGAGATTTCTTAGTAACCTTACCAAAAAGGCTCAGGATGCTGTAAATGTTGGTATAATATGAAAATGGCTGGTGGATTTAAGACAAAAAATAATAATTCATTGAATTAATCAAATGTGAAGAAATGTGTTAGTGCCTTGTAGATCTTTGTATTGTTAGTTCATTTCCTATCCTGGCCTGGGACACATTCATATGGTTTGATAAAGTAACGTTACTTATTGGACTTTAACTTATCATTGCACTTACAATAACGAGCGTAGCTGTCCTCAATTTAGGTCATCGTGTCGTCTCGTCTCTCCAGTGTTGGTCATCTTACTTCCATCCATCTTCGTCCTCTTATCTGGTGTCGGGTCGCGGGGGGAGCAGCTCCAGCAGGGGACCCCAAACTTCCCTTTCCCGAGCCACATTAACCAGCTCTGACTGGGGGATCCCGAGGCGTTCCCAGGCCAGGTTGGAGATGTAATCCCTCCACCTAGTCCTGGGTCTTCCCCGAGGTCTCCTCCCAGCTGCACGTGCCTGGACCACCTCCCTAGGGAGGCGCTCAGGGGGCATCCTTACCAGATGCCCGAACCACCTCAACTGGCTCCTTTCGATGTGAAGGAGCAGCGGCTCTACTCCGAGCTCCTCACGGATGACTGAGCTTCTCACCCCAAGGTACTTAAACTCCTTCACTTGGGGTCATCTTACTTTAAAGGTTCAATATGTAATACTGACAGCTAGTGTTTAAAATAGTTACTGCAGTACAAATTCAAAATACTGGAGAGAGTCGTCTCCCCCGGCCCTCCTCCCCAGACTCGAAGATCACGTTGGTTGCCAGGCTAAGACCGGAGCATTCAACAATGTTGCTAGACGCTTGTCTCACATAACCAGACATTACTCCACAGCACAGCGGAGTAGCTAACGTTAGATGCTGGCTATACTGACAGTCATAAAAGCCTGTGCTCACACGGAGCTCTGTACCCAACTGACACACACACTTTTTCGGCTTAGAATTAGCTACAGTAGGAACCGCTAAAAATACAACCAAACTCACTGTCCTCTCCACACGCCAAACAGCCACACTTCCTCGGCTTAGAATTATGACAGGAACCGCTAAAAACACCACTGCCTTGCACTCCTTTTCCACCCGTCGGAAATACACACTTAACTAGCCTTAGAATTACACAATCACTAAACACACTGCAAACTCAAGTTCCTCTCTTTCCGACTTAGCTACAGCCCCCCCCTCTTGGCTCCAAATAACTCACCTTTGTCGGCTACGGCCGCTGAACAGGCTAAATGGTGTAAACAGCGGTGGCCCGCCTGCCTGGTCCTCCGGTAACGTTAGCAGTTAGCAGGGTTAGCATGGTGGCGTTATCCAGGACCAGTCGGGTTCACTTTACTGGCTGAGTCTCAATTGTTTTTGCGAGTAACTAATGCGGCTACTCTAGCTATACAATTCAATGTAAGTAGCTACACGAATGTTGAAATGACACAAAGTGCTCGTCCCTAGTAGCTGTGATAAATTAGCCTGAAGCTAATGCTTACCTGTACAGGAGGAAATTAGCCAACTCAGCGTCCTTTTGGGCTCTAAGCTGTCTCCATCTTTCAAATACATCTCCAATATTAACCCGGGGTTTGTTACGTCTCTGGTCAAGCAACTGTTAGAAACATGGCGTTTTTTAATGTCGGGTAGAATCTATCTCTGTTGATCCCATTCATTTGTTTGTTGCATTCATGGCTGTACTAACGTTACAGCTGCAGCGCGCTGGTTTACCTGTTTACAGGTATATCTGGCCACCCGGCCTGGCTGTCAAACTGGGCAGTTGATAACAACACACAAACCAAAACATAAACATAAATTCCGTCAAGGATCGTAAATTTCAAAAAGAAAAAATACTGACATTAGCATTGTTGTCAGAAAAGATAGTATTTCAGCTTAACATGTTTCCTTAATATCTGATGAGGCATTGGTGTCATTTTTGGATGTATTACAGTACAAATATTACATATTGGACCTTTAAAAAAGTAATTAGTTACAGTTACAAATTACTTCTCCCATAAAGTAATTGAGTTGAACTCAGTTACCACATTGTAAAAGTAATTAGTTACATTATTTTTTATGTTCTATAACGCTATTATATATGATATGACTGAGTTTCCCTGGCTCGTTGCCATTGTCGCTGTCTTGTGTTTAGTGGTCGTCAGAGCGTGCAGTAAGACAGCGTGAGCAGGGCATCCGCCCTCCCAGCCAATCATCATCACATTTGCAATGGTGTCACCCCCACCACCCCCCCCCGCCCCACCTGCTCTCTCCAGGCAGCTGATGTGTAGCCAAAGCTGCCACCTCGCACTTCATTCAACCAAGTTGTAGTAACGCGCCACTTTACGCGCCATTAGTAACGCCGTTATACTTAAACGCTGTTACTCCCAACACTGCGTCTCTCATGTCTACAGGATGGCAGGACGGTCTGAAATGTTAGCACGGTCCTCCGCTGTACGTTTTGGTGGTAAATGTTAGATGTTGGAGTCAGTCACACACGTCTCGTCTTCATATCAGAAACAAGGAAATTATCAACCCGCGGCCGTTCTCACTCTCGATTGGTCATTGGCTTTCAGTCACATACTGACGGCACAAGGGACTACTGGGATTGGTTGAAGTCGCGGAAAACTTCAGGTTATTGGTCAAACAAGTGATTGGTTGAATTTACATGAATTCCTGGAGGGACTGAAAAAGTCATAGTATGTCAAAAAAAAGCCATAGTATAGTATGTTGAAAATGTAAAAAAAATCATAGTAGATTATGTAGAAGGTAATAAAAAGTCATATTATAGTTTGTCAAAAAAGTATTTATTCATAGTTTTCTTGGTAATATAAAGTGTTCAGATTACAGTGAGTCTACATTACTACTCTTCAAGTGATCACACACGTATGAACCAACATGACCAGCTTCAACTATATAAGAGGAAAACATTTAAAAAATAAACCCAACTCACAATATTCTTCAACAAAACACATGAAGTAATCAAGTAAAATATAAATGATAACGGTCATATATCCAAAAACAATTCCATCTCTGGATGTATATTGTTGATAACATTCAGTTACACAATAAAAAGTGTTTTAAAAAATCAGGTAAAACGTCAACTTCATCAGTGAACAGAAAGAGGATATTATGATAAATGAGACTAAAACTGGTAAATCATTTTCTTCTACAAACTTCAACCATGAATATCTCACAATCTGATTTCTTGGAAAACAACTGTCATGTTACACTCATCGTGTTTTTCACTGCACTGATTTTCACTTGTCATCTTTACATGCTCTTTTTACCTAATGTTATGAGCTCTGACAGATTCCACACTTTGTTCTTCTTCCATATTTCTCAAGCAGGTTAGTGCCTGCAAGTGGTCCTGGACCTCGGCTACTTTGGGCTCGTGACTGCTCTCTTTTGTTATCTGGGTAGTAAACCGCGTCTTGACTCACGCTATTTGTTCCCTCTCTCCACTCTAACAACAGCTTGGCTTTAGAAAATGTTCAAGAGGAGGCAGTGTGAATGCGTTGGTGTCTTTTAAGGTGACCACTATGAGAAAATGTTTTCCCACATTTTTCACACCAGAACGGCTTCTCTCCAGTGTGAACACGTCGGTGGGCGTTCAAGTGAGATGAATTTGTGAATGCTGACCCACATTGTTCACAGCTGTATGGTTTATCTCCAGTGTGAATGCGTTGATGGGCTTTAAGACCACCCAACTCTCTAAAAGCTGCCCCACATTGTTCACAGCTGTATGGTTTCTCTCCAGTGTGAATGCGTTGATGGACTTTAAGACTACCTAACTGTGTAAAAGCTGCCCCACATTGTTCACAGCTGTATGGCTTATCTCCAGTGTGAATGCGTTGATGGACTTTAAGATTACCCAATTGTGTAAAAGCTGACCCACATTGTTCACAGCTGTATGGTTTCTCTCCAGTGTGAACTCTCTGATGAATCTTTAAATATCCAGATCTTGTGAAGGACTTGCCACAGCGCTGACAGCTGTGATGTCCGAGTCCCCCTCTTCCTCTCCGTTTCTATAGAAACAGACAGAGTTAGATGCAATGGTGGAGCAATCCAAATGCAAATTATACATACATATGCTAAGAGGTTTACAAATGCTAACATTTCAATCCATGCTAACACATACTTATATATGCTAACATGCTAACACATGTAAGCGTATGCACCTTAACAACAACTTCTTGATATTCCACAAAATCATATTTAAGAAGTAATCAGTTCTAACTATATTTTGTCAATGTATTATTTAACAAACAACATCTAAAAAAGCGTTTTTGAGGAAATATACCCTTCAAACCTGCCTGGTCAGTTTGTGTTGGAATGTAAAGGGTTAAATTAATTGTCCACCTTTTGCTGCCTCTGCTGTTGCTAGGAAGAAGATGTTATGCTTTCAGCTCTGTGATTGGTGGTCCAGCTCTACATCTACAGAGGGAGAGTTATTTCAAATTGACCAATCAAATCTTCACGCCAAATGGGCGGGGTTTAGTATTGCTAGCTTTAAAATGTGATCTCCCCTTGCGGGAATAATAAAGTACACATGATAAAGTATACATTATGACAACTGGGCACAAGCTAGCACGGTTAAAAAGAGGTCTTCATGAGATAATAAGTGAAACACAAACAGGTTTTATGTCTAACCGTCACATTAGCTCTAAGACTTGTTCTCGACCTGCTGGACTATTCTGATAATATCAATACTGATGCATTGATAGTATTTATTGATATTTATAAAGTATTTTATATGGTAGAACATTCAAGTTTACTCAAAACACTTCAGATTTTGGATTTCTGGCAACATTTTATATCTACAGTTGAAATGCTTTATACAAATATTGACATTTCTATGATATTATATCCAAACACCACAAGGTTGGTGGTTCGACCCTGCAGTCCCAAGTCGAAGTGTCCTTGGGCAAGACACTGAACCCCGAGTTGCCCCCCATGCTGCACATCAGAGTGTAAATGTGTGTTTATCAGATGAGCAGGTGGCACCTTGTACAGCAGCCTCGGCCACAGTGTATGAATGTGAGTGAATTATGAATGGTTCCTGTACTATGTTAAAGCGCTTTGTGTAGTCGTTAAGAGTATATAAATACAGTCCATTTACATTTACATTACTATATTGACTCTCGATTCAAATGTTTGACTACATTCACATGTTTTACTTTTATTTACAGTAAATAAATAAATAATAAACACATACAAATCTTGATAAAGTAACTCTATTTGCATTCATTTGATTACCAATCAAGATACACTGGTAAAAATTGCTTTCCATTGTTGATATGTACTTAAAAACAGTTCTGAAATGCAAAATAATAGAATTTTAATCATGTAATAAAACAATTATAAAAATTCAGCAATTAAATGTAATTAAAAAAAAGAATCGTCTGACAGCCCTTGTAGTAAAATAGTACAATGATTACGACATGTATTTTGGCCGACTTCAGCCCCTGTAGGGCCCGTACCGTAAGTACACTACTATACGCACAAGAAAATCCATTCAGCAGCTGACTTGACCAGGACTTCTCAATTGACGGCTGACTTGACCGCAGTCTGTGAAGGTCATCTGGCTGCTTTCTCACCAAAACCAGCCGACACAAAGACAGCTTCTTTCCTCAAGCAGTCACTCTGTTAAAGTGCCCATATTATGAAAAAATTACTTTTTCTGGGATTTGGGGTGTTTTTTTGTGTCTCTAGTGCTTCAATGCGCATACAAACTTTGCAAAAAATCCATCCATGCTGTTTTGAGTGAGATACGGTTTCTGAATGATTCCTGCCTTCAGTCTCTGGGTGAGCTGGTCAAAATCTGCACAGCTTGTTACGTAACTAGCCGAAACGACGGGCTAAACACAATCGTTAGCATGCTAGCGCTAGCTTTAGCATGCTAGCTCGTTCTCAAAGGCAAAGCGCTGCTACAACACACACAAGTTCACCATAATCTCCAAAAGAAGTACTTCCATGTGCGCCCTCCTTTAGAAGAAGTCTCCCGGCTAATCCTGCCTTGTAACTGACCAAAGTTGGAGAAACAACCTTTCTTTTACTGTCTATGGAGCTAACTCAGTGGTTCTCAAAGTGTGGGGCGCGCCCCACTCATGGGGAATAGAGACGTGACAGGTGGGGCGCGCCAAACGGGAGGACATTTTCCTTTTTATGCCTTTATATCTTTATCCAGACATTCCAACTGTCTCGGGAGTTGAGGGAGTCTCCCGCATATTGATAATGGCTCCTTGACGCCCGCAAATTAGATCCAATCTACCGGAATCTGGAGCAAGACCGCGCACTAGACTAGAGTGACTGCGCGCGTGCCTGCGTGACTATAAATGCAGCGCGTGTGAGAGAAAACTGTTCTTAATTGAGAATGAGGGCATTTTAGGCTGCTCATGTTCATTGTTTATGCGGAGGTCTTTGTTGCAATTCTGTTTTTCACTATTCTAGATTCTTGATAATTCACTATTTTAAAATGCCTGGAAAAAGCATGAAGGAGAGCATGTTTCCAATGTGACCAGACGTCGGATTTATTGGGTGGGCGGCTGCTATAAGAAAGGACTTTACTTCTGCATCTCCCAGTCGATGAGAGTGTGTTCTCTGCATTTTCATTCTGGTAAGTTTTCTTAAAAGAAATGTCTTTAAATGTGTCTGCTCTTAAAGCCACGAAGTGCACCTAACGTTGTTGCCTAGCCTGCTAGCTAACTACTGCTAAGCATATGTGAATATACCCATGATAATCATTTAACATTAAGCTGTTAGCTAGGTCGCTGTCTTTTTTGCCATTTGTATTTGTAAAGTTTAGCTAATGTCCACTGGCATTTTTATCTCTTCTTATACACCGTTACTGTATACGTAACGTTAGCAGAGGTTTAGAAATCGGTATGTTTATTAGTTGTAGCTGCAGGATGGGTAAAGCTACACCTTGTTAACTTCACTAGCAACATTAAATGAAGGCTAAAATGTATGAGTAGTTACCCATGTAAAAGTAAAACGTTGTTATAGCATTCATGTTTTTCTTGTGTTTGCTCTTTTAAAAGGGACCAAGGAACACACGGAGGCTCTACTAGCATCAGCGGGAAAGCAAAAGACACACAGGGAGACGGAGGCCCAAAGAGATGAAATAGATCATTTGCTATATTAGAGATTGCCATTCAAAAAATAAATAAATTAAATTAACTGGTTTGTCTGTCTTTTAAGTTTTTGGATATATACAGTTTTTCAATGTCTATTTTCCATCAAATTCTGACCTGTTACAAGTGTAACAGGAATTCCCCCCCCCCCCCCCCCCCCCCCCCCACACCCGGAACAAACCTCCCTGAAATGACTTTTGCAGGTTGCAATGTCTGCTTTATGCCTTTCCTAAATGACAACAAATATCATATTCAAAATAAAACATCCACAAACAAAGTCATTACTAGCCTACATGCAGTCTAAATTAAAAGAACATTAGATGAGACCCCGAGAAAAATGTAACCTGGAACCGAAGTGGCAAAATAATGATTGATGTGACGTCGGCATATTAATTGTAGCGGAAAAACAAACTTTGGCGCCCATCGATATTGTTCTTGCGCACACACACACACACACACACACACACACACACACACACACACACACACACACACACACACACACACACACACACACACACACACACACACACACACACACACACACACACACACACACCTTCAAGATTCAACTTAAATAGATAAATAGACCTGTCTTGCCAAATGGATTTCTCTTCTTTTCTTTTTTTGACAGATTGCAAAGTGGCACTTTTATTTCTTTTCTATTTTTGAACTTGATACAAATTTTCACACAGCTGCACTTTTATTTTCTCTATTTTTTAATTTCATACAAGTTATGTTGAAGTTGCATTTTTATTTTCGTTATTTTTAAACTTGCTGTTATTTGATGTAGATAGTTAGTTTGTATTTAGATACAACTTGTTACTTCAATAAATTGGAACATTTTAAGCTTTTTGTGTATTTCATTAGCATTGTGTTGGGGCGATGGGGGCAGGTGGGGCTTGAAAATTCCCCCTTGTCCAAAGTGGGGAATGACCGAAAAAGTTTGAGAACCACTGAGCTAACTGACATGATCTACCATCTGAGCTACTGAGCATGTGCAGAGTGGAATCAAAGATAGTACAGAAGAAAAGATGATTCACTCTGTAGCTAAATCAGAGACCTGAACACAAGGTGAAAAGAGGAGCTGCAGCAGTGAGAGAGAGATGTGCTGTACAACAAAAATATATTAAACCATGTAAACATATTCTGGTACAACCTTAAAATACAGTTATGGACCTGAAAATGAGCAGAATATGGGAACTTTAAACGCTACGAAATAGTCCCCCCCTACACTGAACAGAGTCAATCAACACTGTTCTGCTCATCTGCCTCATGTATATTTATCTCACAATTACAATATTGTTATTGATATATGACCATTGCACTGGACTGCCTTGCACTATATTTATATTTAAATCTTAAATCTCAGACCATACTTATATTGCACTATTCCTTCCCTCTCTTCAAATATTATTGTATATATCTTGTAAATCTGTGAATTATATTGTGTTGTTGTACTGTATACGTAATAGTATTTCTTTATATTTCATAGCGCTGCCAATTACATATTCACTGATTAATTAATCTAAATCAGTGCTCGAAGTGGGCCGGTACTCACCGGTATGCAGTACCGGCACTTCTACATTTTACTCTTAAGCGTACCTGCTCTTTTTCTTGCGTACCGCTACTTCTCGCATGCAGCCGGTACTCTACCACTGACAGAGAAAGCGTCAGTGTCAGAGAGACGACCCTATCGTTACATAAACTACACTACCCAGAGGGCACTACGTGTTTACATTTTAGATCTTGACGAATCACGTAAAGGCAACAGTCGGCCCAGCCTATCAGAAGTTAGCTTCTCCACGGACGCTAGTTTGAAAAGCTGTCAGCCTGACCGTAACAGATGTTTCACTGCTGAAACCTAGAAACTAAAAATAAGTGTCTAGTTTGTGAGTCGTGATGTTGGCCGCCTGGCTTCAGAAAGGTACTAAAAGAAGGCGTGTGCCAGAGCCAGACACGTCAACAGAGGTCCAAGTCCAACCAGAAACATCAGGAGGTAGTACGGTTCGTGAGCTTGATGACCAGATGATGGATTTTTGCTCCACGAACAGCTGGCTCGTTTTTAATGATAACAAACTGGGCTGAAAAACATGATGGAGCACACACACACACACACACACACACACACACACACACACACACACACACACACACACACACACACACACTAGGGCTGCACAATATATAGTTTTTTATCGTCATCGCAATATCAACCGGCACAAAAGGCTGCAACACATCGCTATAGATGCAAAACTGATTTTTTTTGTTTTAGGTGAAAGAAAATATGAGTAGAAAACTGCATTACTACATTACTACATTAAAATGTAACTGTCATTCTTTTTTAGTGCTGCCTTTATAGTCAATTCAATGTTCAATTTGTTCATATTGAACATATATAAAAGAACGTTAGAAATTATTTCATTTGTTTTAAATTCAACAAGCGATGTGTTGTATTTTAGCAGAATACTAATAATAATGAAAGCAGCAGAATTTCAGATTGAGTCCACTTTAATATCTATTTATTTATAAAATATAAAATAAGCTAAAATATATAAAATATTTATAAAATATGCTATAACGTTGTTGAATATCGCAATAACGATGTTACTTGCGATATTCAACAATGTTATCGCATATTTTCCTCATATCGCGCAGCCCTAACACACACACACACACACACACACACACACACACACACACACACACACACACACACACACACACACACACACACACACACACACAGACACACACACACACACACACACAGAGAGTGTTTGTTTTGCATCTGTTTGAGCACCAAATTATTGTTAAATGAATAGTTTTGATCATTTAAATCTCTTAATATGACTCCAACATATTAGCAAATATAAATCAGCTTATTTGTGGAAACAATAGACAATATTGATAGAGCCTATATGTAAATTAGTCGTTAGGCCATCCATAGATAGTTAATAATGATGTATGTTTACAAAAAAAAGTTTGTAAACATAAAAAAAGTTTACGTAAACTTGTTTAAATAAATCCATACATTTATATTGTTAATAAATGACAATAAATTGATGTTGTACCAGCAATATCTCCAAGTTTTGTTTTTCACTATAGAAATCTCAAATGTCATAATAATCTGCCAATGCGAGAGAGGCACCTTTTAATCCCACTTCAAGCACTGATCTAATTTAATTGCATACATCATTTTTTCTGTGTATAGTATTTTGTGTATGTATGCATTTTAAATATTTCAATTCAAATTAAGCAATGAATAATCAGCATTAGTGACTTTAAAGTTAAAAATGTCTTTTTATTATTATTTTCATTGTTTAAAAAATTGACCATAACAATCAACAAAATTGCCTAATATGCTCAGGAAATAAATTCAAAAGTGCTTCAACAATAGGGTTATTTCACTTGCTGTTGAACAACAAAAAACATCCACCAGATAGGAAAATGGTATTTTACAATAACTCTGAATGCACCACGAGGCTGTAGGTTACCAGTTTCATTGAACGCACCGTCTGCAGCTCGCTGTCTGAATCCTCTACAGTGAGTGAAATACAGTCAAAGTTTACACCGTTTAGCGTTAGCTGTTAGCATTTTAACCGTGTTCAATCCAGCTGCTAGCTAGCGGTAGGCTAACGTTATCTGCTGTTGAGTGTAGTGTTAACTAGCGTCATGTGCAGCGATGTTTCTGTTGCCTGTGGCAACGCATTCTCTCGTCTCCCTCCTTCATTTTCCAGTTGAATGGTGGCTAGAACGGCTCCGGGTGAAAGGTCACTATGGAATAGATTAATCTGTGTTAATTTTTTTAACGCGTTATTTTGTCTCAGATTAATTAATGGAAATGAAGGCGTTATTTTGACAAGCCTAATATTTCTTACTGTCCTTTCTGTTCAAATTTTTACATGTTAAGAGAGTACTTTGAGTCTAATTCCTTGTCTGTTTAACTAACCTGGCCAATAAAGCAGACTGTGATTGTGAGAGAGCGTTAACTGTAACTTCCCAAAGTGGTGAGTACAGGGTTCGAATTACAAAGTGGCTTTCGGGGGAGCCCTATTTTTCGATCCTCCCTGACTGACTTTAACGCTTTTGGTGTGTGTTCAGCCATTTAAAACAATAGGTTTACTTCAAAACACAAGCGTCAGACGCTGTCAGTGTTAGGGCAAACAGCTCTGTCCACGGTTCTGAATCAACCGCGCTTAGGCTTACATCATGCAAATCAAGATAAAAAACAGAATAACTCATATAACAATCATAAAAAAATACATCAATATTAAATAGGATTAGGGCCAATCCTCACAAACGCACAGATCAAGTAAGTAATTCCATGATTCTTACCTGGCGCCCAAGTCTCGCTATCCTCGGTGATGTCACTAGCACTAGCAGCAACTTTTAGCGGCGGCGGTAACACCGGCAAGCTAGCTGTAGCTGGTGCGCTGTCATCACTGGTCTTGGTTTGTTTTGTAAATCCAAATTGACCGAGGTTTGGTTGCTTCCTTTTTGACATTCTTATTAGTATCCACAGAGTGTTCCAAAACAACGAATAAAGTATGTTTTGATCTTGAAGTTAGGCTAACATTCAATACCATATCTATGTACCAACTCAGTGAGAAGTTCAAATGGTGACGTAAACGTAGTGATTTGAGTGCAGCGCCGCCACGCATGGATGGTCACAACAGGAGACACACCATTGCATTTATTATTGACACATTTTACTATTATTATTTATTTCAGGAACCTTAATGTACAGAAAATCAAATTCTATCTGTGACACAAAAATGGAGAGTGTTTTAGAGCTCCCCCTAAATGTCTCAAATTAGGCTTTCAGGGGAGCCGAGCTCCCCTTAACTCCCCCGTAATTCGAACCCTGGGTGAGTAGTCCTACTGAGTAGTGTGTGTGTAGTTGTTGGTGTGCTGCCTGCTCTTCTATCCCTGGCTGTCTGGACCTCTGTCTCTCACTGCTGCCTGACAACACAGCCACTGGTGTACAATCACTATATTTATACTTTCATCAAACGCCCCTAATTCACCAGTATGTACAATACTACTGCAGACATTTGAGGCGCTCTAATTGGTCAGTTAGGACTGAAGACCATCAACTTCTCTCCTTTAAGGTGGTTTATTAAAGGTGGAATAATAAAAGAAAAAGACTACATGACACACACATGGATACTTCACCCTGGGGCTCAGCAGAATGGCCCAGACTTCCTAGTACAGACAGCTGATATTCTACTCTACTCTGGGGAGTCACCTCCTCCCTATTGGGGGGCTGGGGGCAGGATCCTTTGCTTCAGCTCTAAACATAGAGTTCCCCTGTGACCCCTCCCCTAGTTAAGAGATGTGTAACCAGCAGATGGGGCGACCCCCTCTTCTTATGGCCACATTCCTTTCTCCTCTGAGAGTGACTGGTTGCCCCCCGTCACCTGTCTCTCCCTCTCACCCTGAACACATTTCAGAATCTGAAGCGTTTAAAGACTTGATTTGTCCGTTGTTTATTTCTAAAGAAACACGACGATGTATAAAAGGCTCCGTTACCTTGTACCTCACGTTATGGCTCCGTAGCAGACGTTTTATAAAAATAGGCTAAAGGTTGTCTCCTAACACTGACCTGAACACCGCTGCTATCAGAGGCCGAGCCTGCTGCTTGTCTTCTGGGGACCTTGTTGCTCCGCTGCTCCGGCTTCTGCTGCTCCTCCTCCATTCCGCTCTTGTTCTGGTCCTGGTCCTGGTCTCTGAGATCCAGCAGCTCTCCGCTGAGACTGCTGCTGACCCTCCGGGTTCCAGGACTGAATGGCTGCAGCCTGGAGTCTCTCTCTCACTCTCTCTCTCTCTCTCTCTCTCTCTCTCTCACTCTCTCTCTCTCTCTCTCTCTCTCTCTACCTCTCGCTATCTCTCTCTTGTTGTCGCTCTCTCTCTGTCTATCTCCCTCTCTCTCTCTCTCTGTCTATCTCCCTCTGTCTCTCTGTCTCTCTGTCTCTCTGTCTCTCTCTCTCTCTCTCTCTGTCTATCTCCCTCTGTCTCTCTCTCTCTCTCTCTCTGTCTGTCTCCCTCTCTCTCTCTCTCTGTCTATCTCCCTCTGTCTCTCTGTCTCTCTCTCTCTCTCTCTCTCTGTCTATCTCCCTCTGTCTATCTCCCTCTCTCTCTCTGTCTATCTCCCTCTGTCTCTCTGTATCTCTCTCTCTCTCTCTCTGTCTATCTCCCTCTGTCTCTCTCTCTCTCTCGCTGTCTCTCTCTCTCTCTCTCTCTCTGTCTATCTCCCTCTCTCTCTCTCTCTCTCTGTCTATCTCCCTCTGTCTCTCTCTCTCTCTCTCTCTCTCTCGCTGTCTCTCTCTGTCTCTCTCTCTTCAATTTCAATTTCATGTTGCTTTATTGGCATGACAAAAAATACCTCTGTGTTTCCAAAGCATAACAACAAACATACATATAAACAACAAGGAGTAAATACATCTGATATAATAACAATAATACAAGTAAACAGGACAATTATGACACGAATGCAGACACCAAACACATTCTGTGCATGTCCTTCTAAGGGTTGAAACAGTAATAATACCTGTCTCTCTCTCTCTACCTGTCTGTCTGCTACTGACTGTGTTAAGATCAGTGTACCTGTCTCTCTCTCTCTACCTGTCTGTCTGCTACTGACTGTGTTAAGATCAGTGTACCTGTCTCTCTCTCTACCTGTCTGTCTGCTACTGACTGTGTTTAGATCAGTGTACCCGTCTCTCTCTCTACCTGTCTGTCTACTACTGACTGTGTTTAGATCAGTGTACCTGTCTCTCTCTCTCTACCTGTCTGTCTACTACTGACTGTGTTAAGATCAGTGTACCTGTCTCTCTCTCTACCTGTCTGTCTGCTACTGACTGTGTTTAGATCAGTGTACCCGTCTCTCTCTCTACCTGTCTGTCTACTACTGACTGTGTTTAGATCAGTGTACCTGTCTCTCTCTCTACCTGTCTGTCTACTACTGACTGTGTTTAGATCAGTGTACCTGTCTCTCTCTCTACCTGTCTGTCTACTACTGACTGTGTTTAGATCAGTGTACCTGTCTCTCTCTCTCTACCTGTCTGTCTACTACTGACTGTGTTTAGATCAGTGTACCTGTCTCTCTCTCTACCTGTCTGTCTACTACTGACTGTGTTTAGATCAGTGTACCTGTCTCTCTCTCTACCTGTCTGTCTACTACTGACTGTGTTTAGATCAGTGTACCTGTCTCTCTCTCTCTACCTGTCTGTCTACTACTGACTGTGTTTAGATCAGTGTACCTGTCTCTCTCTCTACCTGTCTGTCTACTACTGACTGTGTTTAGATCAGTGTACCTGTCTCTCTCTCTACCTGTCTGTCTACTACTGACTGTGTTTAGATCAGTGTACCTGTCTCTCTCTCTCTACCTGTCTGTCTACTACTGACTGTGTTTACATCAGTGTACCTGTCTCTCTCTCTCTACCTGTCTGTCTACTACTGACTGTGTTTAGATCAGTGTACCTGTCTCTCTCTCTACCTGTCTGTGTACTACTGACTGTGTTTAGATCAGTGTACCTGTCTCTCTCTCTCTACCTGTCTGTCTACTACTGACTGTGTTTAGATCAGTGTACCTGTCTCTCTCTCTACCTGTCTGTCTACTACTGACTGTGTTTAGATCAGTGTACCTGTCTCTCTCTCTCTACCTGTCTGTCTACTACTGACTGTGTTTAGATCAGTGTACCTGTCTATCTCTCTCTACCTGTCTGTCTACTACTGACTGTGTTTAGATCAGTGTACCTGTCTCTCTCTCTACCTGTCTGTCTACTACTGACTGTGTTTAGATCAGTGTACCTGTCTCTCTCTCTCTACCTGTCTGTCTACTACTGACTGTGTTTAGATCAGTGTACCTGTCTCTCTCTCTCTACTTGTCTGTCTGCTACTGACTGTGTTTAGATCAGTGTACCTGTCTCTCTCTCTCTACCTGTCTGTCTGCTACTGACTGTGTTTAGATCAGCGTACCTGTCTCTCTCTCTACCTGTCTGTCTACTACTGACTGTGTTTAGATCAGCGTACCTGTCTCTCTCTCTACCTGTCTGTCTACTACTGACTGTGTTTAGATCAGTGTACCTGTCTCTCTCTCTACCTGTCTGTCTACTACTGACTGTGTTTAGATCAGTGTACCTGTCTCTCTCTCTACCTGTCTGTCTGCTACTGACTGTGTTTAGATCAGCGTACCTGTCTCTCTCTCTCTACCTGTCTGTCTACTACTGACTGTGTTTAGATCAGTGTACCTGTCTCTCTCTCTACCTGTCTGTCTACTACTGACTGTGTTTAGATCAGTGTACCTGTCTCTCTCTCTACCTGTCTGTCTACTACTGACTGTGTTTAGATCAGTGTACCTGTCTCTCTCTCTACCTGTCTGTCTACTACTGACTGTGTTTAGATCAGTGTACCTGTCTCTCTCTCTACCTGTCTGTCTACTACTGACTGTGTTTAGATCAGTGTACCTGTCTCTCTCTCTACCTGTCTGTCTACTACTGACTGTGTTTAGATCAGTGTACCTGTCTCTCTCTCTACCTGTCTGTCTACTACTGACTGTGTTTAGATCAGTGTACCTGTCTCTCTCTCTACCTGTCTGTCTACTACTGACTGTGTTTAGATCAGTGTACCTGTCTCTCTCTCTACCTGTCTGTCTACTACTGACTGTGTTTAGATCAGTGTACCTGTCTCTCTCTCTACCTGTCTGTCTACTACTGACTGTGTTTAGATCAGTGTACCTGTCTCTCTCTCTACCTGTCTGTCTACTACTGACTGTGTTTAGATCAGTGTACCTGTCTCTCTCTCTACCTGTCTGTCTACTACTGACTGTGTTTAGATCAGTGTACCTGTCTCTCTCTCTCTACCTGTCTGTCTGCTACTGACTGTGTTAAGATCAGTGTACCTGTCTCTCTCTCTACCTGTCTGTCTGCTACTGACTGTGTTTAGATCAGTGTACCCGTCTCTCTCTCTACCTGTCTGTCTACTACTGACTGTGTTTAGATCAGTGTACCTGTCTCTCTCTCTCTACCTGTCTGTCTACTACTGACTGTGTTAAGATCAGTGTACCTGTCTCTCTCTCTACCTGTCTGTCTGCTACTGACTGTGTTTAGATCAGTGTACCCGTCTCTCTCTCTACCTGTCTGTCTACTACTGACTGTGTTTAGATCAGTGTACCTGTCTCTCTCTCTCTACCTGTCTGTCTACTACTGACTGTGTTAAGATCAGTGTACCTGTCTCTCTCTCTACCTGTCTGTCTGCTACTGACTGTGTTTAGATCAGTGTACCCGTCTCTCTCTCTACCTGTCTGTCTACTACTGACTGTGTTTAGATCAGTGTACCTGTCTCTCTCTCTACCTGTCTGTCTACTACTGACTGTGTTTAGATCAGTGTACCTGTCTCTCTCTCTACCTGTCTGTCTACTACTGACTGTGTTTAGATCAGTGTACCTGTCTCTCTCTCTCTACCTGTCTGTCTACTACTGACTGTGTTTAGATCAGTGTACCTGTCTCTCTCTCTACCTGTCTGTCTACTACTGACTGTGTTTAGATCAGTGTACCTGTCTCTCTCTCTACCTGTCTGTCTACTACTGACTGTGTTTAGATCAGTGTACCTGTCTCTCTCTCTCTACCTGTCTGTCTACTACTGACTGTGTTTAGATCAGTGTACCTGTCTCTCTCTCTACCTGTCTGTCTACTACTGACTGTGTTTAGATCAGTGTACCTGTCTCTCTCTCTACCTGTCTGTCTACTACTGACTGTGTTTAGATCAGTGTACCTGTCTCTCTCTCTCTACCTGTCTGTCTACTACTGACTGTGTTTACATCAGTGTACCTGTCTCTCTCTCTCTACCTGTCTGTCTACTACTGACTGTGTTTAGATCAGTGTACCTGTCTCTCTCTCTACCTGTCTGTCTACTACTGACTGTGTTTAGATCAGTGTACCTGTCTCTCTCTCTACCTGTCTGTGTACTACTGACTGTGTTTAGATCAGTGTACCTGTCTCTCTCTCTCTACCTGTCTGTCTACTACTGACTGTGTTTAGATCAGTGTACCTGTCTCTCTCTCTACCTGTCTGTCTACTACTGACTGTGTTTAGATCAGTGTACCTGTCTCTCTCTCTCTACCTGTCTGTCTACTACTGACTGTGTTTAGATCAGTGTACCTGTCTATCTCTCTCTACCTGTCTGTCTACTACTGACTGTGTTTAGATCAGTGTACCTGTCTCTCTCTCTACCTGTCTGTCTACTACTGACTGTGTTTAGATCAGTGTACCTGTCTCTCTCTCTCTACCTGTCTGTCTACTACTGACTGTGTTTAGATCAGTGTACCTGTCTCTCTCTCTCTACTTGTCTGTCTGCTACTGACTGTGTTTAGATCAGTGTACCTGTCTCTCTCTCTCTACCTGTCTGTCTGCTACTGACTGTGTTTAGATCAGCGTACCTGTCTCTCTCTCTACCTGTCTGTCTACTACTGACTGTGTTTAGATCAGCGTACCTGTCTCTCTCTCTACCTGTCTGTCTACTACTGACTGTGTTTAGATCAGTGTACCTGTCTCTCTCTCTCTACCTGTCTGTATACTACTGACTGTGTTTAGATCAGTGTACCTGTCTCTCTCTCTCTCTACCTGTCTGTCTACTACTGACTGTGTTTAGATCAGTGTACCTGTCCTCTCTCTCTCTACCTGTCTGTCTACTACTGACTGTGTTTAGATCAGTGTACCTGTCTCTCTCTCTACCTGTCTGTCTACTACTGACTGTGTTTAGATCAGTGTACCTGTCTCTCTCTCTACCTGTCTGTCTACTACTGACTGTGTTTAGATCAGTGTACCTGTCTCTCTCTCTCTACCTGTCTGTCTACTACTGACTGTGTTTAGATCAGTGTACCTGTCTCTCTCTCTCTACCTGTCTGTCTACTACTGACTGTGTTTAGATCAGTGTACCTGTCTCTCTCTCTACCTGTCTGTCAACTACTGACTGTGTTTAGATCAGTGTACCTGTCTCTCTCTCTCTACCTGTCTGTCTACTACTGACTGTGTTTAGATCAGTGTACCTGTCTCTCTCTCTACCTGTCTGTCTGCTACTGACTGTGTTTAGATCAGTGTACCTGTCTCTGTCTCTACCTGTCTGTCTGCTACTGACTGTGTTTAGATCAGTGTACCTGTCTCTCTCTCTACCTGTCTGTCTGCTACTGACTGTGTTTAGATCAGCGTACCTGTCTCTCTCTCTACCTGTCTGTCTACTACTGACTGTGTTTAGATCAGCGCACCTGTCTCTCTCTCTACCTGTCTGTCTACTACTGACTGTGTTTAGATCAGCGTACCTGTCTCTCTCTCTCTACCTGTCTGTCTACTACTGACTGTGTTTAGATCAGCGTACCTGTCTCTCTCTCTCTACCTGTCTGTCTACTACTGACTGTGTTTAGATCAGTGTACCTGTCTCTCTCTCTACCTGTCTGTCTACTACTGACTGTGTTTAGATCAGTGTACCTGTCTCTCTCTCTACCTGTCTGTCTACTACTGACTGTGTTTAGATCAGTGTACCTGTCTCTCGTCTCTACCTGTCTGTCTACTACTGACTGTGTTTAGATCAGTGTACCTGTCTCTCTCTCTACCTGTCTGTCTACTACTGACTGTGTTTAGATCAGTGTACCTGTCTCTCTCTCTACCTGTCTGTCTACTACTGACTGTGTTTAGATCAGTGTACCTGTCTCTCTCTCTACCTGTCTGTCTACTACTGACTGTGTTTAGATCAGTGTACCTGTCTCTCTCTCTACCTGTCTGTCTACTACTGACTGTGTTTAGATCAGTGTACCTGTCTCTCTCTCTACCTGTCTGTCTACTACTGACTGTGTTTAGATCAGTGTACCTGTCTCTCTCTCTACCTGTCTGTCTACTACTGACTGTGTTTAGATCAGTGTACCTGTCTCTCTCTCTACCTGTCTGTCTACTACTGACTGTGTTTAGATCAGTGTACCTGTCTCTCTCTCTACCTGTCTGTCTACTACTGACTGTGTTTAGATCAGTGTACCTGTCTCTCTCTCTCTACCTGTCTGTCTGCTACTGACTGTGTTAAGATCAGTGTACCTGTCTCTCTCTCTACCTGTCTGTCTGCTACTGACTGTGTTTAGATCAGTGTACCCGTCTCTCTCTCTACCTGTCTGTCTACTACTGACTGTGTTTAGATCAGTGTACCTGTCTCTCTCTCTCTACCTGTCTGTCTACTACTGACTGTGTTAAGATCAGTGTACCTGTCTCTCTCTCTACCTGTCTGTCTGCTACTGACTGTGTTTAGATCAGTGTACCCGTCTCTCTCTCTACCTGTCTGTCTACTACTGACTGTGTTTAGATCAGTGTACCTGTCTCTCTCTCTACCTGTCTGTCTACTACTGACTGTGTTTAGATCAGTGTACCTGTCTCTCTCTCTACCTGTCTGTCTACTACTGACTGTGTTTAGATCAGTGTACCTGTCTCTCTCTCTCTACCTGTCTGTCTACTACTGACTGTGTTTAGATCAGTGTACCTGTCTCTCTCTCTACCTGTCTGTCTACTACTGACTGTGTTTAGATCAGTGTACCTGTCTCTCTCTCTCTACCTGTCTGTCTACTACTGACTGTGTTTAGATCAGTGTACCTGTCTCTCTCTCTACCTGTCTGTCTACTACTGACTGTGTTTAGATCAGTGTACCTGTCTCTCTCTCTACCTGTCTGTCTACTACTGACTGTGTTTAGATCAGTGTACCTGTCTCTCTCTCTCTACCTGTCTGTCTACTACTGACTGTGTTTACATCAGTGTACCTGTCTCTCTCTCTCTACCTGTCTGTCTACTACTGACTGTGTTTAGATCAGTGTACCTGTCTCTCTCTCTACCTGTCTGTCTACTACTGACTGTGTTTAGATCAGTGTACCTGTCTCTCTCTCTACCTGTCTGTGTACTACTGACTGTGTTTAGATCAGTGTGCCTGTCTCTCTCTCTCTACCTGTCTGTCTACTACTGACTGTGTTTAGATCAGTGTACCTGTCTCTATCTCTACCTGTCTGTCTACTACTGACTGTGTTTAGATCAGTGTACCTGTCTCTCTCTCTCTACCTGTCTGTCTACTACTGACTGTGTTTAGATCAGTGTACCTGTCTCTCTCTCTACCTGTCTGTCTACTACTGACTGTGTTTAGATCAGTGTACCTGTCTCTCTCTCTCTACCTGTCTGTCTACTACTGACTGTGTTTAGATCAGTGTACCTGTCTCTCTCTCTCTACCTGTCTGTCTGCTACTGACTGTGTTTAGATCAGTGTACCTGTCTCTCTCTCTCTACCTGTCTGTCTGCTACTGACTGTGTTTAGATCAGCGTACCTGTCTCTCTCTCTACCTGTCTGTCTACTACTGACTGTGTTTAGATCAGCGTACCTGTCTCTCTCTCTACCTGTCTGTCTACTACTGACTGTGTTTAGATCAGTGTACCTGTCTCTCTCTCTCTACCTGTCTGTATACTACTGACTGTGTTTAGATCAGTGTACCTGTCTCTCTCTCTCTCTACCTGTCTGTCTACTACTGACTGTGTTTAGATCAGTGTACCTGTCTCTCTCTCTCTACCTGTCTGTCTACTACTGACTGTGTTTAGATCAGTGTACCTGTCTCTCTCTCTACCTGTCTGTCTACTACTGACTGTGTTTAGATCAGTGTACCTGTCTCTCTCTCTACCTGTCTGTCTACTACTGACTGTGTTTAGATCAGTGTACCTGTCTCTCTCTCTACCTGTCTGTCTACTACTGACTGTGTTTAGATCAGTGTACCTGTCTCTCTCTCTCTACCTGTCTGTCTACTACTGACTGTGTTTAGATCAGTGTACCTGTCTCTCTCTCTCTACCTGTCTGTCTACTACTGACTGTGTTTAGATCAGTTTACCTGTCTCTCTCTCTACCTGTCTGTCTACTACTGACTGTGTTTAGATCAGTGTACCTGTCTCTCTCTCTACCTGTCTGTCAACTACTGACTGTGTTTAGATCAGTGTACCTGTCTCTCTCTCTCTACCTGTCTGTCTACTACTGACTGTGTTTAGATCAGTGTACCTGTCTCTCTCTCTACCTGTCTGTCTGCTACTGACTGTGTTTAGATCAGTGTACCTGTCTCTCTCTCTACCTGTCTGTCTGCTACTGACTGTGTTTAGATCAGTGTACCTGTCTCTCTCTCTACCTGTCTGTCTGCTACTGACTGTGTTTAGATCAGCGTACCTGTCTCTCTCTCTACCTGTCTGTCTACTACTGACTGTGTTTAGATCAGCGCACCTGTCTCTCTCTGTACCTGTCTGTCTACTACTGACTGTGTTTAGATCAGCGTACCTGTCTCTCTCTCTCTACCTGTCTGTCTACTACTGACTGTGTTTAGATCAGTGTACCTGTCTCTCTCTCTCTACCTGTCTGTCTACTACTGACTGTGTTTAGATCAGTGTACCTGTCTCTCTCTCTACCTGTCTGTCTACTACTGACTGTGTTTAGATCAGTGTACCTGTCTCTCTCTCTACCTGTCTGTCTACTACTGACTGTGTTTAGATCAGTGTACCTGTCTCTCTCTCTACCTGTCTGTCTACTACTGACTGTGTTTAGATCAGTGTACCTGTCTCTCTCTCTACCTGTCTGTCTGCTACTGACTGTGTTTAGATCATTGTACCCGTCTCTCTCTCTACCTGTCTGTCTGCTACTGACTGTGTTTAGATCAGTGTACCTGTCTCTCTCTCTACCTGTCTGTCTACTACTGACTGACTGTGTTTAGATCAGTGTACCTGTCTCTCTCTCTACCTGTCTGTCTACTACTGACTGTGTTTAGATCAGTGTACCTGTCTCTCTCTCTACCTGTCTGTCTACTACTGACTGTGTTTAGATCAGTGTACCTGTCTCTCTCTCTACCTGTCTGTCTACTACTGACTGTGTTTAGATCAGTGTACCTGTCTCTCTCTCTACCTGTCTGTCTACTACTGACTGTGTTTAGATCAGTGTACCTGTCTCTCTCTCTACCTGTCTGTCTACTACTGACTGTGTTTAGATCAGTGTACCTGTCTCTCTCTCTACCTGTCTGTCTACTACTGACTGTGTTTAGATCAGTGTACCTGTCTCTCTCTCTACCTGTCTGTCTACTACTGACTGTGTTTAGATCAGTGTACCTGTCTCTCTCTCTACCTGTCTGTCTACTACTGACTGTGTTTAGATCAGTGTACCTGTCTCTCTCTCTACCTGTCTGTCTACTACTGACTGTGTTTAGATCAGTGTACCTGTCTCTCTCTCTCTACCTGTCTGTCTACTACTGACTGTGTTAAGATCAGTGTACCTGTCTCTCTCTCTACCTGTCTGTCTGCTACTGACTGTGTTTAGATCAGTGTACCCGTCTCTCTCTCTACCTGTCTGTCTACTACTGACTGTGTTTAGATCAGTGTACCTGTCTCTCTCTCTACCTGTCTGTCTACTACTGACTGTGTTTAGATCAGTGTACCTGTCTCTCTCTCTACCTGTCTGTCTACTACTGACTGTGTTTAGATCAGTGTACCTGTCTCTCTCTCTCTACCTGTCTGTCTACTACTGACTGTGTTTAGATCAGTGTACCTGTCTCTCTCTCTACCTGTCTGTCTACTACTGACTGTGTTTAGATCAGTGTACCTGTCTCTCTCTCTCTACCTGTCTGTCTACTACTGACTGTGTTTAGATCAGTGTACCTGTCTCTCTCTCTACCTGTCTGTCTACTACTGACTGTGTTTAGATCAGTGTACCTGTCTCTCTCTCTCTACCTGTCTGTCTACTACTGACTGTGTTTAGATCAGTGTACCTGTCTCTCTCGTTACCTGTCTGTCTACTACTGACTGTGTTTAGATCAGTGTACCTGTCTCTCTCTCTACCTGTCTGTCTACTACTGACTGTGTTTAGCTCAGTGTACCTGTCTCTCTCTCTCTACCTGTCTGTCTACTACTGACTGTGTTTACATCAGTGTACCTGTCTCTCTCTCTCTACCTGTCTGTCTACTACTGACTTTGTTTAGATCAGTGTAACTGTCTCTCTCTCTACCTGTCTGTCTACTACTGACTGTGTTTAGATCAGTGTACCTGTCTCTCTCTCTACCTGTCTGTGTACTACTGACTGTGTTTAGATCTGTGTACCTGTCTCTCTCTCTCTACCTGTCTGTCTACTACTGACTGTGTTTAGATCAGTGTACCTGTCTCTCTCTCTACCTGTCTGTCTACTACTGACTGTGTTTAGATCAGTGTACCTGTCTATCTCTCTCTACCTGTCTGTCTACTACTGACTGTGTTTAGATCAGTGTACCTGTCTCTCTCTCTCTACCTGTCTGTGTACTACTGACTGTGTTTAGATCAGTGTACCTGTCTCTCTCTCTCTACCTGTCTGTCTACTACTGACTGTGTTTAGATCAGTGTACCTGTCTCTCTCTCTCTACCTGTCTGTCTACTACTGACTGTGTTTAGATCAGTGTACCTGTCTCTCTCTCTACCTGTCTGTCTACTACTGACTGTGTTTAGCTCAGTGTACCTGTCTCTCTCTCTCTACCTGTCTGTCTACTACTGACTGTGTTTACATCAGTGTACCTGTCTCTCTCTCTCTACCTGTCTGTCTACTACTGACTGTGTTTAGATCAGTGTACCTGTCTCTCTCTCTACCTGTCTGTCTACTACTGACTGTGTTTAGATCAGTGTACCTGTCTCTCTCTCTACCTGTCTGTGTACTACTGACTGTGTTTAGATCAGTGTACCTGTCTCTCTCTCTCTACCTGTCTGTCTACTACTGACTGTGTTTAGATCAGTGTACCTGTCTCTCTCTCTCTACCTGTCTGTCTACTACTGACTGTGTTTAGATCAGTGTACCTGTCTATCTCTCTCTACCTGTCTGTCTACTACTGACTGTGTTTAGATCAGTGTACCTGTCTCTCTCTCTCTACCTGTCTGTGTACTACTGACTGTGTTTAGATCAGTGTACCTGTCTCTCTCTCTCTACCTGTCTGTCTACTACTGACTGTGTTTAGATCAGTGTACCTGTCTCTCTCTCTCTACCTGTCTGTCTACTACTGACTGTGTTTAGATCAGTGTACCTGTCTCTCTCTCTCTACCTGTCTGTCTGCTACTGACTGTGTTTAGATCAGCGTACCTGTCTCTCTCTCTACCTGTCTGTCTACTACTGACTGTGTTTAGATCAGTGTACCTGTCTCTCTCTCTACCTGTCTGTCTACTACTGACTGTGTTTAGATCAGCGTACCTGTCTCTCTCTCTACCTGTCTGTCTACTACTGACTGTGTTTAGATCAGCGTACCTGTCTCTCTCTCTCTCTACCTGTCTGTCTACTACTGACTGTGTTTAGATCAGTGTACCTGTCTCTCTCTCTCTACCTGTCTGTCTACTACTGACTGTGTTTAGATCAGTGTACCTGTCTCTCTCTCTACCTGTCTGTCTACTACTGACTGTGTTTAGATCAGTGTACCTGTCTCTCTCTCTACCTGTCTGTCTGCTACTGACTGTGTTTAGATCAGTGTACCTGTCTCTCTCTCTACCTGTCTGTCTGCTACTGACTGTGTTTAGATCAGTGTACCTGTCTCTCTCTCTACCTGTCTGTCTGCTACTGACTGTGTTTAGATCAGTGTACCTGTCTCTCTCTCTACCTGTCTGTCTACTACTGACTGTGTTTAGATCAGCGCACCTGTCTCTCTCTCTACCTGTCTGTCTACTACTGACTGTGTTTAGATCAGTGTACCTGTCTCTCTCTCTACCTGTCTGTCTGCTACTGACTGTGTTTAGATCAGTGTACCTGTCTCTCTCTTTACCTGTCTGTCTGCTACTGACTGTGTTTAGATCAGTGTACCTGTCTCTCTCTCTACCTGTCTGTCTACTACTGACTGTGTTTAGATCAGTGTACCTGTCTCTCTCTCTACCTGTCTGTCTACTACTGACTGTGTTTAGATCAGTGTACCTGTCTCTCTCTCTACCTGTCTGTCTACTACTGACTGTGTTTAGATCAGTGTACCTGTCTCTCTGTCTACCTGTCTGTCTACTACTGACTGTGTTTAGATCAGTGTACCTGTCTCTCTCTCTCTACCTGTCTGTCTACTACTGACTGTGTTTAGATCAGTGTACCTGTCTCTCTCTCTACCTGTCTGTCTGCTACTGACTGTGTTTAGATCAGTGTACCCGTCTCTCTCTCTACCTGTCTGTCTACTACTGACTGTGTTTAGATCAGTGTACATGTCTCTCTCTCTACCTGTCTGTCTACTACTGACTGTGTTTAGATCAGTGTACCTGTCTCTCTCTCTACCTGTCTGTCTACTACTGACTGTGTTTAGATCAGTGTACCTGTCTCTCTCTCTCTATCTGTCTGTCTACTACTGACTGTGTTTAGATCAGTGTACCTGTCTCTCTCTCTACCTGTCTGTCTACTACTGACTGTGTTTAGATCAGTGTACCTGTCTCTCTCTCTCTACCTGTCTGTCTACTACTGACTGTGTTTAGATCAGTGTACCTGTCTCTCTCTCTACCTGTCTGTCTACTACTGACTGTGTTTAGATCAGTGTACCTGTCTCTCTCTCTACCTGTCTGTCTACTACTGACTGTGTTTAGCTCAGTGTACCTGTCTCTCTCTCTCTACCTGTCTGTCTACTACTGACTGTGTTTAGATCAGTGTACCTGTCTCTCTCTCTCTACCTGTCTGTCTACTACTGACTGTGTTTAGATCAGTGTACCTGTCTATCTCTCTCTACCTGTCTGTCTACTACTGACTGTGTTTAGATCAGTGTACCTGTCTCTCTCTCTCTACCTGTCTGTGTACTACTGACTGTGTTTAGATCAGTGTACCTGTCTCTCTCTCTCTACCTGTCTGTCTACTACTGACTGTGTTTAGATCAGTGTACCTGTCTCTCTCTCTCTACCTGTCTGTCTACTACTGACTGTGTTTAGATCAGTGTACCTGTCTCTCTCTCTCTACCTGTCTGTCTGCTACTGACTGTATTTAGATCAGCGTACCTGTCTCTCTCTCTACCTGTCTGTCTACTACTGACTGTGTTTAGATCAGCGTACCTGTCTCTCTCTCTACCTGTCTGTCTACTACTGACTGTGTTTAGATCAGTGTACCTGTCTCTCTCTCTCTACCTGTCTGTCTACTACTGACTGTGTTTAGATCAGTGTACCTGTCTCTCTCTCTCTCTACCTGTCTGTCTACTACTGACTGTGTTTAGATCAGTGTACCTGTCTCTCTCTCTCTACCTGTCTGTCTACTACTGACTGTGTTTAGATCAGTGTACCTGTCTCTCTCTCTACCTGTCTGTCTACTACTGACTGTGTTTAGATCAGTGTACCTGTCTCTCTCTCTACCTGTCTGTCTGCTACTGACTGTGTTTAGATCAGCGTACCTGTCTCTCTCTCTACCTGTCTGTCTACTACTGACTGTGTTTAGATCAGCGCACCTGTCTCTCTCTCTACCTGTCTGTCTACTACTGACTGTGTTTAGATCAGTGTACCTGTCTCTCTCTCTACCTGTCTGTCTGCTACTGACTGTGTTTAGATCAGTGTACCTGTCTCTCTCTTTACCTGTCTGTCTGCTACTGACTGTGTTTAGATCAGTGTACCTGTCTCTCTCTCTACCTGTCTGTCTACTACTGACTGTGTTTAGATCAGTGTACCTGTCTCTCTCTCTACCTGTCTGTCTACTACTGACTGTGTTTAGATCAGTGTACCTGTCTCTCTCTCTACCTGTCTGTCTACTACTGACTGTGTTTAGATCAGTGTACCTGTCTCTCTCTCTACCTGTCTGTCTACTACTGACTGTGTTTAGATCAGTGTACCTGTCTCTCTCTCTCTACCTGTCTGTCTACTACTGACTGTGTTTAGATCAGTGTACCTGTCTCTCTCTCTACCTGTCTGTCTGCTACTGACTGTGTTTAGATCAGTGTACCCGTCTCTCTCTCTACCTGTCTGTCTACTACTGACTGTGTTTAGATCAGTGTACCTGTCTCTCTCTCTACCTGTCTGTCTACTACTGACTGTGTTTAGATCAGTGTACCTGTCTCTCTCTCTACCTGTCTGTCTACTACTGACTGTGTTTAGATCAGTGTACCTGTCTCTCTCTCTCTATCTGTCTGTCTACTACTGACTGTGTTTAGATCAGTGTACCTGTCTCTCTCTCTACCTGTCTGTCTACTACTGACTGTGTTTAGATCAGTGTACCTGTCTCTCTCTCTCTACCTGTCTGTCTACTACTGACTGTGTTTAGATCAGTGTACCTGTCTCTCTCTCTACCTGTCTGTCTACTACTGACTGTGTTTAGATCAGTGTACCTGTCTCTCTCTCTACCTGTCTGTGTACTACTGACTGTGTTTAGATCAGTGTACCTGTCTCTCTCTCTCTACCTGTCTGTCTACTACTGACTGTGTTTAGATCAGTGTACCTGTCTCTCTCTCTACCTGTCTGTCTACTACTGACTGTGTTTAGATCAGTGTACCTGTCTATCTCTCTCTACCTGTCTGTCTACTACTGACTGTGTTTAGATCAGTGTACCTGTCTCTCTCTCTCTACCTGTCTGTGTACTACTGACTGTGTTTAGATCAGTGTACCTGTCTCTCTCTCTCTACCTGTCTGTCTACTACTGACTGTGTTTAGATCAGTGTACCTGTCTCTCTCTCTCTACCTGTCTGTCTACTACTGACTGTGTTTAGATCAGTGTACCTGTCTCTCTCTCTACCTGTCTGTCTGCTACTGACTGTGTTTAGCTCAGTGTACCTGTCTCTCTCTCTCTACCTGTCTGTCTACTACTGACTGTGTTTAGCATCAGTGTACCTGTCTCTCTCTCTCTACCTGTCTGTCTACTACTGACTGTGTTTAGATCAGTGTACCTGTCTCTCTCTCTACCTGTCTGTCTACTACTGGCTGTGTTTAGATCAGTGTACCTGTCTCTCTCTCTACCTGTCTGTGTACTACTGACTGTGTTTAGATCAGTGTACCTGTCTCTCTCTCTCTACCTGTCTGTCTACTACTGACTGTGTTTAGATCAGTGTACCTGTCTCTCTCTCTCTACCTGTCTGTCTACTACTGACTGTGTTTAGATCAGTGTACCTGTCTATCTCTCTCTACCTGTCTGTCTACTACTGACTGTGTTTAGATCAGTGTACCTGTCTCTCTCTCTCTACCTGTCTGTCTACTACTGACTGTGTTTAGATCAGTGTACCTGTCTCTCTCTCTCTACCTGTCTGTCTACTACTGACTGTGTTTAGATCAGTGTACCTGTCTCTCTCTCTCTACCTGTCTGTCTACTACTGACTGTGTTTAGATCAGTGTACCTGTCTCTCTCTCTCTACCTGTCTGTCTACTACTGACTGTGTTTAGATCAGCGTACCTGTCTCTCTCTCTACCTGTCTGTCTACTACTGACTGTGTTTAGATCAGTGTACCTGTCTCTCTCTCTACCTGTCTGTCTACTACTGACTGTGTTTAGATCAGTGTACCTGTCTCTCTCTCTCTACCTGTCTGTCTACTACTGACTGTGTTTAGATCAGTGTACCTGTCTCTCTCTCTCTCTACCTGTCTGTCTACTACTGACTGTGTTTAGATCAGTGTACCTGTCTCTCTCTCTCTCTACCTGTCTGTCTACTACTGACTGTGTTTAGATCAGTGTACCTGTCTCTCTCTCTACCTGTCTGTCTACTACTGACTGTGTTTAGATCAGTGTACCTGTCTCTCTCTCTACCTGTCTGTCTACTACTGACTGTGTTTAGATCAGTGTACCTGTCTCTCTCTCTACCTGTCTGTCTACTACTGACTGTGTTTAGATCAGTGTACCTGTCTCTCTCTCTCTCTACCTGTCTGTCTACTACTGACTGTGTTTAGATCAGTGTACCTGTCTCTCTCTCTCTACCTGTCTGTCTACTACTGACTGTGTTTAGATCAGTGTACCTGTCTCTCTCTCTACCTGTCTGTCTACTACTGACTGTGTTTAGATCAGTGTACCTGTCTCTCTCTCTACCTGTCTGTCAACTACTGACTGTGTTTAGATCAGTGTACCTGTCTCTCTCTCTCTACCTGTCTGTCTACTACTGACTGTGTTTAGATCAGTGTACCTGTCTCTCTCTCTACCTGTCTGTCTGCTACTGACTGTGTTTAGATCAGTGTACCTGTCTCTCTCTCTACCTGTCTGTCTGCTACTGACTGTGTTTAGATCAGTGTACCTGTCTCTCTCTCTACCTGTCTGTCTACTACTGACTGTGTTTAGATCAGCGTACCTGTCTCTCTCTCTAC
This sequence comes from Gymnocephalus cernua, assembly GCA_023631565.1. Taxonomy (NCBI): domain Eukaryota; kingdom Metazoa; phylum Chordata; class Actinopteri; order Perciformes; family Percidae; genus Gymnocephalus; species Gymnocephalus cernua. Next base: position 1,165,943 of record CM042435.1, read on the forward strand.
CTGTCTGTCTACTACTGACTGTGTTTAGATCAGCGTACCTGTCTCTCTCTCTACCTGTCTGTCTACTACTGACTGTGTTTAGATCAGCGTACCTGTCTCTCTCTCTCTACCTGTCTGTCTACTACTGACTGTGTTTAGATCAGTGTACCTGTCTCTCTCTCTCTCTACCTGTCTGTCTACTACTGACTGTGTTTAGATCAGTGTACCTGTCTCTCTCTCTACCTGTCTGTCTACTACTGACTGTGTTTAGATCAGTGTACCTGTCTCTCTCTCTACCTGTCTGTCTACTACTGACTGTGTTTAGATCAGTGTACCTGTCTCTCTCTCTACCTGTCTGTCTACTACTGACTGTGTTTAGATCAGTGTACCTGTCTCTCTCTCTCTACCTGTCTGTCTACTACTGACTGTGTTTAGATCAGTGTACCTGTCTCTCTCTCTCTACCTGTCTGTCTGCTACTGACTGTGTTTAGATCAGTGTACCTGTCTCTCTCTCTACCTGTCTGTCTGCTACTGACTGTGTTTAGATCAGTGTACCTGTCTCTCTCTCTACCTGTCTGTCTACTACTGACTGTGTTTAGATCAGTGTACCTGTCTCTCTCTCTACCTGTCTGTCTACTACTGACTGTGTTTAGATCAGTGTACCTGTCTCTCTCTCTACCTGTCTGTCTACTACTGACTGTGTTTAGATCAGTGTACCTGTCTCTCTCTCTACCTGTCTGTCTACTACTGACTGTGTTTAGATCAGTGTACCTGTCTCTCTCTCTACCTGTCTGTACTACTGACTGTGTTTAGATCAGTGTACCTGTCTCTCTCTACCTGTCTGTCTGCTACTGACTGTGTTTAGATCAGTGTACCTGTCTCTCTCTCTACCTGTCTGTCTACTACTGACTGTGTTTAGATCAGTGTACCTGTCTCTCTCTCTCTACCTGTCTGTCTACTACTGACTGTGTTTAGATCAGTGTACCTGTCTCTCTCTCTACCTGTCTGTCTACTACTGACTGTGTTTAGATCAGTGTACCTGTCTCTCTCTCTACCTGTCTGTCTACTACTGACTGTGTTTAGATCAGTGTACCTGTCTCTCTCTCTCTACCTGTCTGTCTACTACTGACTGTGTTTAGATCAGTGTACCTGTCTCTCTCTCTACCTGTCTGTCTACTACTGACTGTGTTTAGATCAGTGTACCTGTCTCTCTCTCTACCTGTCTGTGTACTACTGACTGTGTTTAGATCAGTGTACCTGTCTCTCTCTCTCTACCTGTCTGTCTACTACTGACTGTGTTTAGATCAGTGTACCTGTCTCTCTCTCTACCTGTCTGTCTACTACTGACTGTGTTTAGATCAGTGTACCTGTCTCTCTCTCTCTACCTGTCTGTCTACTACTGACTGTGTTTAGATCAGTGTACCTGTCTATCTCTCTCTACCTGTCTGTCTACTACTGACTGTGTTTAGATCAGTGTACCTGTCTCTCTCTCTACCTGTCTGTCTACTACTGACTGTGTTTAGATCAGTGTACCTGTCTCTCTCTCTCTACCTCTCTGTCTACTACTGACTGTGTTTAGATCAGTGTACCTGTCTCTCTCTCTCTCTCTACCTGTCTGTCTACTACTGACTGTGTTTAGATCAGTGTACATGTCTCTCTCTCTACCTGTCTGTCTACTACTGACTGTGTTTAGATCAGTGTACATGTCTCTCTCTCTACCTGTCTGTCTACTACTGACTGTGTTTATATCAGTGTACCTGTCTCTCTCTCTACCTGTCTGTCTGCTACTGACTGTGTTTAGATCAGTGTACCTGTCTCTTTCTCTACCTGTCTGTCTACTACTGACTGTGTTTAGATCAGTGTACCTGTCTCTCTCTCTCTACCTGTCTGTCTACTACTGACTGTGTTTAGATCAGTGTACCTGTCTCTCTCTCTCTACCTGTCTGTCTACTACTGACTGTGTTTAGCATCAGTGTACCTGTCTCTCTCTCTCTACCTGTCTGTCTACTACTGACTGTGTTTAGATCAGTGTACCTGTCTCTCTCTCTACCTGTCTGTCTACTACTGACTGTGTTTAGATCAGTGTACCTGTCTGTCTCTCTACCTGTCTGTGTACTACTGACTGTGTTTAGATCAGTGTACCTGTCTCTCTCTCTCTACCTGTCTGTCTACTACTGACTGTGTTTAGATCAGTGTACCTGTCTCTCTCTCTACCTGTCTGTCTACTACTGACTGTGTTTAGATCAGTGTACCTGTCTCTCTCTCTCTACCTGTCTGTCTACTACTGACTGTGTTTAGATCAGTGTACCTGTCTCTCTCTCTCTACCTGTCTGTCTACTACTGACTGTGTTTAGATCAGTGTACCTGTCTCTCTCTCTCTACCTGTCTGTCTACTACTGACTGTGTTTAGATCAGTGTACCTGTCTCTCTCTCTCTACCTGTCTGTCTACTACTGACTGTGTTTAGATCAGTGTACCTGTCTCTCTCTCTCTACCTGTCTGTCTACTACTGACTGTGTTTAGATCAGTGTACCTGTCTCTCTCTCTCTACCTGTCTGTCTACTACTGACTGTGTTTAGATCAGTGTACCTGTCTCTCTCTCTCTACCTGTCTGTCTACTACTGACTGTGTTTAGATCAGTGTACCTGTCTCTCTCTCTACCTGTCTGTCTACTACTGACTGTGTTTAGATCAGCGTACCTGTCTCTCTCTCTACCTGTCTGTCTACTACTGACTGTGTTTAGATCAGTGTACCTGTCTCTCTCTCTACCTGTCTGTCTACTACTGACTGTGTTTAGATCAGTGTACCTGTCTCTCTCTCTCTACCTGTCTGTCTACTACTGACTGTGTTTAGATCAGTGTACCTGTCTCTCTCTCTCTACCTGTCTGTCTACTACTGACTGTGTTTAGATCAGTGTACCTGTCTCTCTCTCTACCTGTCTGTCTACTACTGACTGTGTTTAGATCAGTGTACCTGTCTCTCTCTCTACCTGTCTGTCTACTACTGACTGTGTTTAGATCAGTGTACCTGTCTCTCTCTCTACCTGTCTGTCTACTACTGACTGTGTTTAGATCAGTGTACCTGTCTCTCTCTCTACCTGTCTGTCTACTACTGACTGTGTTTAGATCAGTGTACCTGTCTCTCTCTCTCTACCTGTCTGTCTACTACTGACTGTGTTTAGAT